>PVJC01015131.1:0-35479 GCA_004026665.1 Murina feae
AGGACCACACCAAGACATATCATAATTAAAATGCCAAGAGCAAAAGACAAGGAGAGAATCTTAAAAGCTGCAAGAGAAAAGCAGTTAGTTACCTACAAGGGGGAACCCATATGACTGTCAGCTGATTTCTCAACAGAAACTTTGCAGGCCAGAAGGGAGTGGCAAGAAATATTCAAAGTGATGAATAGCAAGAACCTACCTCCAAAATTACTTTACCCAGCAAAGCTATCATTCAGAATTGAAGGTCAGCTAAAGAGCTTCACAGACAAGAAAAAGCTAAAAGAGTTCATCACCACCCAACCAGTATTATATGAAATGCTGAAAGGTATCCTTTGGGAAGAGGAAGAAGAAAAAGGAAAGTAAAAATTATGAACAACAAATATGTATCTATCAACAAGTGAATCTAAGAATCAAGTGAATAAAAAATCTGATGAACAGAATAAACTGGTGAACAGAATAGAATCAGAGGCATAGAAAGGGAGTGGACTGACAATTTTCAGGGGTTAAGGGTGTTGAGGGTGCGTGAAGAGAATGGACAATAATCGTACACCTATGGATGAGGATATTGGGGAGGGCAAGGACAGAAGGTGGGGTGAGAACTGGGAGGAGGGGAGCTATGGGGGGAAAAAAGAGGAACAACTGTAATTATCTGAACAATAAAGATAAATTTAAAAAAATAAAATAAAAACAAAACAAACAACAACAAAAAATAAATAAAATAAAAATAGTTTGTGAGGTCATCAAGTCATTCTTTCTAACTTGTGCCAGAAAGAAAGCTCATCAGGCAAACAGTAAAGTATGGATTATGTTTTCAGTAAATATTGTCTGGTGCTTGTTTGCCCTTGGTGAAATACACCAGTTTTTTGCTTATTTGTTGATTGCTTGCCAGTTACAGCCTTAGATGTTTGCTTTGTAGATTACTTCCAATGTCTTGGTGGTTGTAGTACTTAGAGTTTTTATTAGCTGCAAGAGCTTTGTGCCATCTGCACACTTAAAGATTTAAAAATAGTCCAGCTGGTATAACTCAGTGGTTGAGGATTGACCTAGGAACTAGGAGGTCACTGTTCAATTCCTGGTCAGGGCACATGCCTGGGTTGCAGGCTTGATCCACAGTAGGGGTCATGAAGGAGGCAGTCAATCAATGATTCTTTCTCATCATTGATGTTTCTATCTCTCTCTCCCTCTCCCTCTCTCTCTGAAATCAATTAAAAAAATAAATATTTTAAAGTAAACTTACTTCCTCTAGAAGGTTTTAGAACTCTGTTGGATCTATTTATTCTTCACCATATTTCCATATCTCTAAATCTATCTCTTCTCTATAATACAGAACAATGTTGTCCAATTTCACAACTTATTTGAAAATAGAGTTTTGTGTGAAATAGTGGTGATTTTATGAATTACTTTATGCAGATAAATCATATACTATCCTATCTAATAAAAAGGTAATATGCAAATTGACCATTCCTTAACACACAAGATGGCCACCCCCATGGTGGTCACAAGATGACCACCACAAGATGGCTGGCAGGAAAGGGCAGTTGTGGGCAATCAGGCCAGCAGGGGAGGGCAGTTGGGAGGGACAGGCCTGGAAAGGAGGGAAGTTGGAAGGGACCAGGCCTGCAGAGGAGGGCAGTTGGGGGGGACCAGGCCTGCAGAAGAGGGCAGTTGGGGGCGACCAGGCCAGCAGGGGAGGGCCACTAGGGGTGACCAGGCTGGTAGTGGAGGGCAGTTAGGGGCAATCAGGCCAGCAGGGGAGCAGTTAGGCATCAATAGGGCTGGCAGGAGAGTGGTTAGGGGGTGATCAGGCTGGCAGGGGAGGGCAGTTAGGAGCAATCAGGCAGGCAAGCAGTTGAGAGCCAGCAATCCTGAATTGTGAGAAGGATGTCTAACTTCCCACTGAGATGGGGCCTAAATGGGCAGTTGGACATCCCTTGAGGGGTCCCAGATTGGAGAGGGTGCAGGTTGGGCTAAGGGACACACATACACACCATGCATGAATTTCATGCACGGGGCCTCTAGTCCATATATAAGGTACATAGAATAAAGATTAAAAAAAAAAAACTTATATACTTACTACTCAGCTAAAGCAGCAAATATTATCAACACCTGTATGTCTCTCCCTAATTGAATCTCTCCTTCCTCAGAGGTAACCTCTGACCAAAACTTTGTTATTCTCTTGCTTCCATTTAGGGTTTGCTAAATGTAGATATTTATCTAAATTCTAATAAATAATATCAAGTATTGAGTAAGCAAACTTAAAGTGCTAGCCACAGTGGCCTGTTTCTGAGCTATATTTTTTCATTGGTCTGTATACTTATCCTAGTATTTGCCCCAACACCACATTATCTTACTATAACTTTAAAAGTGTGTTGTTGTGTACTTAGACAAGTGTCACTTCCTTATTCCCTACTATTCTTTCTTCAGGTATCTTTGCTATTCCTGCTCGCTTTATCTTCCATATAATTTTTAATTTGTCAAATTAAACACAAACGCTGGGTATTTTTGTTGCATTGTGCTGACTTTTTAGATTAATTTCAGCATAATTGACATTTTAAATATATTTTTTACCTTTCATCATGGTGCATTATTTCAGGACTTCTTTAATTTCAATAAAGGTTGTGATTTTCTCCTGAAGTTG
Organism: Murina feae; assembly: GCA_004026665.1. NCBI lineage: Eukaryota > Metazoa > Chordata > Mammalia > Chiroptera > Vespertilionidae > Murina > Murina feae. The sequence goes on from PVJC01015131.1 coordinate 2,639, forward strand.
ATAGATTTTAAAATATAATAACTAAATGAAATAATGGAATAAATAGCACATTACCATTTATGTCAGGTAAATATATATGCACATAAAACTGTAATCCATACCTTCTGAGAATTCATACAAAAGGATAAATATCAAACATTAGCATTTTTTATGGGTTTTGTGGAATTGAAGTAGAAAGGAAAGGGGAGGTACCAGTATTGATTAGGGGCCAACAGGTAAGGATTTCTATTAGCTTAAGTTCACTATGTTAAAAAAAAATAAGTCATGTAGTTTTTGATATTATATTTTCCTTGTTTATGCATTATTGCTGTTGTTGTTATTTAAATCTGGTCATTTTTTTAAACTTTGTTTTGTGATCCTTTACTGCTGTTTGGATATTGATCTTAGAACCAGAAGTCTTGTAAATTCTTAATATATCTATTTGTCTTTGAACTCATTTGGGATTTCTATGCAAGAAAATTATATAGACTGTAAATAATGACAAGTGTTCTTCTTTTGCCACATTGCACAGTGCAATTTTGAATAGTACTAATGATAGTGGATATACTAGACTTGTTTTAATCTTTAAGAAGATTTCTTCCAATGTTTTTAATAATTTTTTATTAATTTTTTAAAGAGAGAGGAAGGGAAAGGGAAAACAGAAACATCTATGGGGAACATGAAATGGCTACCTCCTGCATGCTCCCTATTGGGGATCAAGCTCACAATCTGGGCATGTGCACTGATAGAGAATCAAACCTGTGATTACTTGATTCATGAGTCAGTGCTCAACCACTGAGACACACCAGCCAGGCCTTCCAATGCAATGTTTTATCACTGAATATGACTTAAGCAAGTTCCCTTTACTCCCTAGTTTGCTAGTGTGTGTGTGTATTCCAGTGCTTTTCATGCTTCTATAATGATCATAATTTGAATGTTCTACTTTATTCCATTAATGTGATCGGTGCAACATCAGAAAGTATATTTATGTACTCAATCTTAAAATCCCTGGAATATGCTCAATTACATCATGACATAAAATCTTTTTTGTACTTTATTAAATTGAGCTTGCCATTATTTTGTCATTTTTTAAATTTATACTCATTAATGAGAGTAGTCGTTGGTTTTCTCCTGTTCTCCTTAAGTGCTTTTAATCACATAAAATGGATTGGGGAACATTCCCTATTTATAATCTTTATTCAAAATGTTTTAACACTAGATCAACTACAAATATAAATCCTTGTGTGATCATGGACAAGTTACTTGATCTCATTAAGTCTCCACCTTATAAATAAAGTGGGGATGATAATAGTGCCATAGTGCCAATGCCAGAGGGTTATTGGGAGGATTAATTGAAATAATCTATAAGAGGCATTTAGCTCATTGGCTGACATACAGGAAGCAAGCACACACACACAATGATAGCTATGATTATATTATCATTCATTAGCCCCTTCTCATCCATAAGCTCATGTACTTGCTCTTTCCTTGTTGGAAACAGGTTGTCTACAGTGTGTTTTAATTACATGAGTAAGGCTATTTGAAACCACTAAATGCACTGGCATTAATTTTCTTACCCATAGTTATAATAACCATGTATCAGAGGCCAGGTCCATGGGAGCTTGCTCCTTGGCTTCAGACTCTCTGGGTCTGGTTTGATGTCAGAGCAACTAGCAATAGGGAGCTCAAAACAAAGTCCCTGTAAATGCACAAGTTATAACGTTTCTTTTTAACAAATTGAGTCCAACCTCATGCAAGGTGTCATGGGAAATACAAATAAATATGAGCCTCAGTGTGTGGAGCGCTGCCTTAAATCTGTTTATCTAGGAAGCACATGGGTGAACATGTGAGGCTCATGCTTCACTGAGGCAGCCCTCCAAGCCTTGGCCCCACATGTGTTTAAGGATAGACTAGCTCAGTGGTTTTACGTCGTGCAAGGGCAGTTTAGTGCAAGGGGACATTTGGCAATGTTGAGGGATGCTTTAGATTGTTATAATGGGGGTATTGGTGGTGCTATGGCTTCTGGTGGGTAGAAGCAAGGAATGTTGTTGAACATTCCACAATGCTGAGAACATTGTAGAATGATAACAAAGAATTACCTGATCTAAAATGTCAATAGTGCTACCTTGAAAACCTGTACATATCAAAGTGACTCTCCCATATACCATCTCTACGTATCTTTTGCGTTTCTTCTTCAAAATTCTAAAATTCCAGGGTCCACCCCTAGAGAATCTTTCTGCTTGGGAGAGCCCTAAAACCTGGATTTTAAAACATGCAGATGAGTCTGGTGTAGGTGGTTCTGGGAGTTCACCTTAACGAATACTGAAATAGACAGTGGGAGCATTTTAATAAATGCAGCTGCCAAGAATGCAGAGGGCAAAAGGGAAAGAATGACAAGCAGGTGAGCAGCAAGAGCACTCAGAGCTCTGCGCCGAGGAGCAGCCAGCATTGGCTTCTTCTTGTCATAACAATGATTTCTCGAGTCACTAGGCCTTTGTGGCAGTGGCTTCTTACCCCTGTGACATGCACAGCACAGCTGAGCAGCTTCTGTCATCATCAGGCACTTTGTGCTCAGCCAGACACATCTTCAGGGTCACTTCAGTGAGGACCTGCCATCACTCTAGGCAGGTGCAAAGAAGGCTGTGTGTTATGGACGAAATGTATGGGACGGTTCACAGAAATTCACTTATTGAAATCCTGGTTGAATTTAAAGTGAAGCATACCTAGAGGAAATTTCATGTCATGTTTAATTCTCTATTTGACAAATTGTCATGGCTTTCTGACCATCCGCTTCAGTCATAGCATTAACTAATGTCACTTTGACTAAAAACCCATTTGTAGAGATCATCTGTGCATAAAAGGTGCTTTTTAGCCACTACTTAGCACTTACAATTTTCCAGGAATTGTTCCAAGTATTTTCAATATATTAGATGACTTAAATATCACAGTTATCTGATGAGTAGGTGCTATTACTAGCCACATTTTTTAAGTGAGGAAACTGAGGCAGAGGGAAGTAATAAATGTTCTCTTGTCACAGTTAGTACAAGTAGGGACTCACACCCAGACATTCTCATTCTTAAGCCCTTGCTCCCAGCCACTTGACCTAACCAGGTTTCCCAAATATTTTCTGTGATCATAGAATTAAATGTACAAAGTGCTCATGCCCTCTAAGTTCATTGTTTAAAATATCTCTTCTTTCAACTGAATGCTCTGCTTTATACATTTGGGTTTTTAGTTCTACTTTATTTCTGAAAATGTCCTAAGGACTTTACCATTATTAAAGATGAAATACCTGTCCTAGGTCCTTACATGGTCACCACATTGATTCCACAGAGACTGAACCATTGTTTCCTTAAGAGTAGGAGAAAGCCCTGACCCATTTGGCTCAGTGGATAGAGCGTCGGCCTGCGGACCAGGAGGTCCCAGGTTCGATTCCGGTCAAGGGCATGTACCTTGGTTGTGGGCACATCTCTGGTGGGAGGTGTGCAGAAGGCAGCTGATTGATGTTTCTCTCTCATCGATGTTTCTAACTCTCTATCCCTCTCCCTCCCTCTCTGTAAAAAAAATCAATAAAATATATTTAAAAAAAGAGTAGGAGAGAGAAGAGCAATTATTTATACAGAAAAAACACACATACTTTTTGGATATATTGTTCAGTAAATTAATTCTCAGTTATTGCTTTTTGGATTATGCATAGAGACTTCTAAGTTTTATTTTCTCTACCACTCAGCTGGGTCATAGGGTATGGCTGTAGGATTAAACCAGGGAGAGCTCAAAGCTAGAGGCTTGGGTTAGTGTCAGTGGTGAGTGACTTCTGAGTGTCCCTACCAAATAGGAAATCTTTGATTTCTCCACTTGGTATCATCTGTTACCTATATACTAGTATGTATTTGAGAGTTGTCAAAAGCATACAGTAATCAATCTAATAAGTTACCTTTATTTTTTTCCATCTAAGAAAAAAATGGTTGTGAAAATAATATTCAGCAAAGCAGTTGGCATGTCCACCGTGAATTAGATACATTGTTTTATGTCGTTTTCTATTTATGTTCTCTGGGAACCAAGTTGGCAGTTTTCATACAACTTATCTTTGAGCATTTGTGTTCATTTTTTTGGTTTATTTTGCTTAATATTAGGTAACTTAAATTTGTAATGTATTTAAAGCTATCTGACTTTGATTCTAAAATTTTTTTTAAAGTTTCAAAGTATTACAGTTGAGGATTTCAATGGGAAATGGTTTTCTGTAATGCTTCTGGAAGAATAAAATAGGGGAATGAGTTTGCAAAGAAGTGAAATTCAACAATGGTGATGCTGATAACAAAGACAATTAGAACCACCCGTTATAACTATGTGATTGTGTCAACAACTTGCTTGGAAATGCCACATTTTTAAAAATTTCCTTTCATCAAGCCACATAAGTTTCAGACAGAAATTTCAACAATAGCAATACTTCATTTACTTGGAGGTCACTTACTCAGCATCTGTGAACATTTAATAATAAAGACTATTATAAGTTGATAAGCATAAACAGATATAGAGTCAGAACAGCATTGAACAGACTGTCAACCTACAACTGGAAGGCTGGGGAGGGTTGGGGGGAGTTAAGAGATCAACTGAAAGACTTGTATGCATGCATATGAGCATAACCAATGGACACTTGAGGGGGGTAGGAGAGGAGGGGGGAAGGTCAAGGGAAAAAAATGGAGACCTATCTAACATTCGTTATAATACTTTAAGCAATAAAACAAAATTAATAAAAATAAAATAAAATATAACTGCTAATCCAATAATAAGCAAAGACCTCTGAACAGACAAAGTAGATGTCACAAAGCCAAAACACTGAATGGATGAATTCATCCACAGAGAAGGACTGTACTTAAAGTATATTTGTTCTTAAATTAATAACGTGGATTATTTTAGTAATGTGGATTCCAAGACCACAGCACATTAGACGGTGGGAGAAAGGAGGGAATTACAACTGCATAAACAAAAGCAAGACATTTCTACTCGACACCTAGAAAATGAACCAAACCCTGGAAGTCAGAAACATTCACAGGGCAGAATGCTGGGGCTTTTCAGATAGGGTACCAGACACATTAAGGACACAACATAAATAATTAACTTGATTACAACAGGCCTAAGCTATTAACAGTGGACTAAATTATGTTAAACATGGGCTGTTTAACAAAGCAAAAGTTTATAATCCACTTAAAAAGAGATTAACCCATATTTTGAGAAATTAGCAAACAGCCTCTAACAATGAGACACTATCACATCAGAAGCGTTGCTTACTTAAGATGGTAAGGAAGGTTTCGATGTTGCTCAGAGTAGTACTTGTCAGGTGGTCAAGTCCTTCATTGTTTTACAAGACCCAGGAACCCCAGAGTCTGGAAATGATGAAGCAGACACAGGATGAACATGCCCGTGTTGCTCATCCGCTCAGGGATTCACTGGATGCGTGGCAGCCACTGTGCACAGCAGTAGGATGCTCTTTATTGCACTTGCCTCATTATTCCCTCTTGTTTTCGGCCTTCATCCTGCTCCTGCTACCTTTGGTGATTTCAGCCTATGTGTTGACAATTCTCCTGGGGTTCCATGTAAGACAGCCTGAAAACCGCTTCCGCTGGGACACAGAACTGTTCTGGAGGAGGCAGCTGGAGCAGGAGGTTGTTATCTCACACCCCGTAGGTTATATGGGAGCAGTAATCGCAAGATGTCCCTTGTGCCTTGAAACGAATGTGAGGGCTTTGTGGATAGCATTTTTTGAAATGAAAATTTTAGCCAAAAAACACCAAGTTGCTTCCTCAATAATAGAATTTTGGTGGGATTTTGTCCTACGTCATGGGCTGCTAATGGCATCTGTGCTCAAAGCTGGGACCAGGAGGCTATCACAGACTGGGTAGATAAGTAAGTGACATCGTTATTTGGCTCCACTTGTTGGAACAGGAAGTTTTCTTAGCAGCAGCTCCTCAAATGAAGCTGATTTGCATTTTAATTTGCTTTGGGGAAAATGGGAAGTTTAAAAGTATTATTTTGCTAATTTCAATGTTAGAGCAAGAAGCAAAAAAATGCCTCATTGTGGTGGGTTCAGTGAAGGGCCACGCCCCTCTGCTAAGGTCATGACTGCGCAGTGGCCGCCAGCACAGCACAAGCACAGTGGTGGAGGCGGTAGAGGGGCAGGGAAGACAGGACCTGCCTGCCGTTGCGGAGCTAACACTCTGGAGGAGGACAGACACCAGAAAGCACATGAATAAATATGGGCTTTGCTGTGGCAGGTGCCCTGACATATATACTAACAGCACATGAGGGAGGGGTAAGGCGAAAAGCTGTCTCAGCAACTACATTTGAGCAGTGAGTGAGCTGCTGCACCCAGAGCTCACAGAAGAGCATCACAGGCAGAGAGAGGGAACAGTAGGTTCCCAGGCCCTGAGGCGGGGAGGACTCATCACATGGAAGAAACTGTGATGGGGTCCATCCCAGTGAATTGGAGGGAGAATGATGGCAGCTGAGGTAGCAATGAAGGCAGTGGATGGCTCATGCCAGGCCTTGTAGGACACAATAAGGTCTTTGGATTTACCCAAAGAAAAAGGACACCTTTGAAGGGATTTCAGCAGAGGAGTGGGTTGTTTTGAAAAGATTCCATTTGCGAACCAAGCCAGGCTGGAGAGAAGAGGGAGGCAGGAGATGAGCTAAGAAGTTGTGACAGTGGTCAGAGCAGAGGTGGGGAGAACATGTGTCTGACAGTCAGCAGTGAGGTTGCCATGAGACGAAAAGATGGGATATGGTTTAAAGGTGACAGTGATGGGAATGGATGAGGGGTTGGATGTTGGAAGGGAATAAGGGAGAGGGTGGAATCAAGAATAAATCTTAGGTTTGAGGTTTGAACAACTGCGTAAATGATGGTATTTGCAGTATTGAGGAAAACAGGAGGGGAAATTAAAAGACCTGTTTGGGGTATACTCACATTGAAATGCCTTTTTGCCATCTAAGTACAGAAATGCATTTTATTTTTCCTGATTGAGGTCCCCTGTAAGGAATGTGGCAGACACATGGAGAACCTGCTCTCAGTTTTCAGCCTCAAACAGTGAATGTCAATTCCTGTCTTTCCTCATCCCCTTTTGCCCCCAAAATAAACACACCCACACACATACGTAAATGTGAAAGCCCTTTTGAGACTCAAATAAGAAATTCAAGTATTGTATTGATGACATCAGTATTGTATTGATAAAAGTTAAAACAAAGTTGTTTTGTACTGTGATATTTTGTACATCTTATAGAGGAGAATAGTGGTAATTTTTGTAATGTCATAAAGAACAGAGAAGTGTTTAAAGTTAGATAATGAAGATGAGCCTTAAGATTCGGAAGGCTCTAGGTCACTGAGGGACCTAATTAGATGTTATGAACTTGCTTCCCTTAAAGCTTCCCAGGAGTAGCTTCAGTGTCATTCTCCAGAGTACAGTCCTGAGGACAGTGGAGGCAATTTCTTTACTACACCGCTATAAAAAAGAAGGAACTTTTACCATTTGCAACAGCATGGATGGAACTGGAAAGCATTATGCTAAGCAAAATAAGCCAGTCGAAGAAAGATAAATATCACATGATCTCACTCATATGTGGGATATAATGAACAACATAAACCGATGAACAGAAACAGATCCAGAGACAAATGGCAGGGGAGGTGGAGGGGCTAGAGAGCAACCACAGGACTTGTATGCATGTGTATTAGCATAATCAATTGACACAGACACTGGGGCACTGGGAGCTTGCCCAGGGTGGGAATGGTGGGGAGGTTAATTGGGGGAAAAGGAGACATATGTAAAACTTTAGACAATAATAAATAAACAAACAAACAAACAAATAAAAGAATATTCCTACCCCTGCCCAGCCAGTGTGGCTCAGTGGTTGAGCATCAACCCATGAACCAAGAGATTCACCTCATCAATTCCTGGTCAGGGCACATGGCTGGGCTGCAGGCTCGATCCCCAATAGGGAGTGTGCAGAAGGCAGCTAATCGATATATTTCTCTTTCCTTCTTCCTTCCTCTCTCTCTAAAATCAATACAAACATATTTATTAACAATTTATTTTTAAAGAAAGAATATTCCCACCCCTACTATGTATTTTCTGCATGAGAGAATTCTAGGATGGAAACAAAGAATCCGTAGAAAATGCCTTTAATTATCCCTGGCCTCACTAACTTCTGTTTTCCTGATTCTCTTGCTCAAATTAGTGTTCCCATGGGGACCAGGCATAAAAGATTGGGGGAAACTGTTTCCTTTTAAAATGGAAGACATAGGAAAGCTGAACTTCTCCTTTCTGGGTATGGAAGCTTCAGAATAAACACCAATATTTCCTTATATGGGTGAAAATCAGTATAAAAATAGACTTATTATATAAAGTACCACAGACCGAGTGACTTAAAGAAAGAAATTGATTTTCTCACAGTTCTGGAGGCCAGATGTCTGAGATCAAGGTGTCAGCAAGATTGGTTTCTTCTGAGACCTCTTTCCTTGGCTTATGGATGGCTGTCTCATCCTGTGTCTTCACTGGCCTTCCCCTCTGGCCTTCCCCTCGATGCTGATCTGTATCCTAATCTCTTTTTCTTATAGAGAGATCAGCCATATTGGATTGGGGGGCCAGCCTAATGAGCACATTTCATCACCTCTTTAAAAGCTTTATCTCCAGCCCTAGCGGTTTGGCTCAGTGGCTAGAGTGTCGAGCTGCAGACTGAAGGGTCCCAGGCCTGATTCCCATCTAGGGCACATGCATGGGTTGTGGGTTTGATCCCCAGCAGGGGGCATGCAGGAGGCAGCCAATTAATGATTCTCATTACTCATGTTTCTATCTCTCTCTTTCTCTCCCTTTCGCTCTGAAATCAATAAAAAATATATTTGGGCGGGGGGTAGGGGGAAGAGGAAAGCCGTATCTCCAAATACAGTCACATCAGGAAGTACTGGGGGTTAGGACAACAGATGAATTTGAGGGATCAAGCTCATAACAGTATTTCAATTTTATTTAAACCTCCTCCTCCCATAAAACTTAACCTTTCTTTTAGGACTTCAGTATTGTTAACCATCGTTGATTTCCCATATCTGTCCTTCCTCTCCACCCCGACCCTGACTTCTTGCCTGTATTAGTGAAGGTGTCTTCTAACTGATCCCCATGTTTCCAGCCTTGCCCTCCCTACAGTCCATCTCCCACACAACATTCAGAGTGATCTAAAACACAAATCTCAATGTGACTGTCCTATTTGTCATCTTTCTGTGTTTTCCTGTTTTCTAAGAGATGAAGTCTAAACGCCTTAGGATGGTCTCTGATATTCTCCCCACCACCCCCTTACTTTCCTTATTCTGCCCAGATTTGCCCCTCAGTGTCATCATGAACAGCTGATGCTGCTCCGAGATATGGGGCTCTGCATGTGCCTTTTGTCTGCCAGGAGCACTCTCCCTTTTCTTACACACTTTGGAGAAGGCAAGTTCTATAAAAACTTCTCAACTTTGCTCAATGAACTCTTGTACTGACTTCAACAAATGCAGTTTATTATGGCCCCTTTTATGCAACCATATTGTACTTCTCACCCTGTACCACAACTCTTTAGTTGCATTTCTAACTTTGATTAGAATGAGAGAAATTAGGTCAAAAACTGTGTTTAACTTTGAATTCTAGTGTTTAGCCTGCAATAATAAATGCCTAATAAGTGAGAGTAAATAAGGTGCTAATATTAGAGAATTAGAGACAGCTTACATTTACCATAATGTCATAAAGGTAATCCATTTATCATCGTTTAGAAATTGGTTTAATTACATTAAATTCCCATACTCTCCTTAGCCTCACAAGGAGAACCTGTTGAGTTCAATCAGCAAGTGCCATTAGGGTGAGTAGATGGTAATGAAAAGGGTACAAAATGACCCTTTTCTTCAGTACAACTGGAATGGAATATCCAGCAAATAGTAGGTCAGTTGCACAGTCTTTGCCTGAAAGAACTTCTCTCTCCATCCCATGCCTGCTTACAAAGTGGTCTCCTCTGAGAAGTGTTAGGCTGTTAAACTCATTAAGAGGTCAAGGTTATATTTTGCTGTGCTCTCTGGTCTGCAGGCCATCTACTTGTGTTCCCTGTGGTTTGGATGTGAGAATGCTAGGCTCACTCATGGATAAGATATTCTTCTAATGCTGCATTGTCCAATATGGTAGCCACTAGCCATGTGTTGCTATATAAATTTAAATTAATTAAAATTAAATTAAAAATTTAGTTCCTCACTTATGCTAATCACACTTCAAGTTTTCAGTAGCCACATGTGGCCAGTAGTTACCACATGAAATAGCACAGATTATAGAACATTTTAATCATCACAGAGAGTGCTGTTATTCCACATAATTCTAAAGCTTAGGCCATAACTTTTAGTGGTCATTTACTTCAGTAGATGATAACTGTAATTAGTATCATTTTGTATCTTGTATGCACTCACCATGTATTAGAATCTAGTAAACGTCAAATTGAGCAGGTAAAAATGGAGTCTCAGTGAATTAAAGTATTTACTCCAAATCCCCAAATTAGAAAGTAGCAGAGCTAGGATAATAATGGAATATGTTATTTTTAAGATTACTAATTTAACAGATATAATATGATACTACACAACTTGCATGTCTTTGACAGTGAAGTTAAATAGTACAAAACTAGACCTGTGAAGAGTTTGTGTCTATGATTTAAGCTGGTTTCAGGTTCCACCTTGTCTTTGTTCCCAGTGCCTTGTGGAGGCTGAGTCTTGAGTTGAGAGTCTCCCAGAACATGATCAACTCCTCCCAGGGAAAGCTGAAGTCTGCTTTTTTGAGATAACATCAAGAGCATAGATGTTTGGGTTTTTAATAAAATTTATTTTTTCTTTTATTTTTCAATTATAGTTTATACTCCATATTATTCTGTATTAGTCTCAGATGTACAACAAAGCAGCCAGAAAATTATGTACCCTCCTGGTCACATACATAGTTATCATGATGTTATTGACTATATTTCTAATATAGTCAATAATCTACATATCTGACTATTCTATAACTACTAATTTGTACTGTTTAACTCCTTCACCTTTGTTACCTAGTCACGAAACCCTCTCCCCTCTGACAACTGCCAGTCTGTTCTCTGTATTTGAGTCTGTTTCTATTTTATTTGTTTTTCCTTAGATTCCACATATAAGTGAAATCATATTATATTTGTCTTTTTCTGTCTCACTTATTTCACTTAGCTTAATACCCTCTAGATCCATTCATGCTATTACAAAAGATAAGATTTCATTCTTTTTAATGGCAGAGTAGTATTCCACAGCTTATTAATCCATTCATCTATTGATGGGCCCTTGGGTTGCTTCCATATATTGGCTATTGTAAATAACACTGTAATGAATGCATATATTCTTTCAAATTAGTGTGTTGAGTTTCTTCAGATATATTCCAGAAGTGGAATTGCTAAGTTATAAGGCAATTTCATTTTTAGTTTTTTGAGGAAACTTCACATTGTTTTCCATAGTGGTTATACTAATTTGCATACCCAGCAACAGTATACTATATCTCTTTTATCCATATCCTCACCAACCCTTGTTGTTTGTTGGGAAAATTGGACAGATAAATGCAAAAGGAAACTAGACCCTTTCTTACACCATATATAAGAGTAAACTAAAAATTGATTAAAGACTTCAATGTAAGACTCAAAACTGTGAAACTCCTAAAGAAAATATAGACAGTAAAATCTCAGACATTTCTCTTAACAATATTTTTTTCTGGTATATCTCCTCGAGCAAGGAAAACAAAAGAAAAAATAAACAAATGGGACTACATCAAACTAAAAAGATTTTGCACAGTAAAGAAACCATCATCAACAACAAAAGGTAACCTACTGAATGGGAGAAGATATTTGCCAATGATACATCTGATAAGGGGTTAATATCCAAAATGTATAAAGAAATCAAGAAAACTTAACATCAGAAAGATAAACAAATAGACACTTCTCCAAAGAGAGCATACAGATATCCAATAGACATATAAAAAGATGTTCAACGTCCCTGGTCATCAGAGAGATGAATAGTAAACCACAGTGAGATGAACCTCACACCTGTCTGAATGGCTATCATCAAGAGTGTGGACATTTTGACAAGGTGTGAGGGAATGGTCAGCAACTTTGGAACATGGATCTCTTTGCTCCAAAGACCAGGTGCCCATTCTGGCATAAAAGGAAGGTATTGAGCTAGAAGGAAGCATAAAGACACTGACATTTTTGGAGGAGGGGGACAAAGGGCAATTGGGAAGTGCTATAGGTTCTGGATTAGGTGGAGAAATAACCAAAAGGAAATTCAACTATTTTGAATATGTACTTCTGGGAAGTCCTACCATTCCCTACTAGAGAGGAAAGTATCCCCAAGATCTCTCTCACCTCAGTCCACTCATCCTTACTGTGACTGAAGCACTGAGACCTAGAGAGAAGATGAGGTAGCAGGGAGCTAGTTCTGCTGACACCTTAGCAGGAACACTACAAACGGGAAAATGCCAGGGCATCGCTCACCCTCACGCAAGCTGGGATTTATGGGCTCAGGCTGACCAAGAATCTGGATTCTATGATGCCCTTCTGCACAAAAAAGACATCCAACTATATAATTAGATCTTGAGTCTGTCGACTAAGAGTCTGACGGTGAGTTTATAACACATAATCAATTCCTAAGGCTCGGAGGCAAAGAGGAGAGGGACTGAATGCCACCAAGCCCCGTCATATGTGCATGAAGCAAAAACCCTCCAGCCCCTGTCCTCATCTCAAGCTGCCCTAAGTCAAATATTTCCCCAAGCAGTTTACAGGGCCCGGAGCGCAGAGAGGAAACTACTTAGAAGGTGTTGAGCCAGAAGTGGCCTTGCCTATTACTGGACAGAGTGTAGCAAGGTCTGGTTTCTTAGTTCATTTGTTTGAATACAGTGGCAGTTTATGGGCTAATATGGAGCCTTTATTAAGACAGCAGAGCCCAGAGGATCTCACCTTTGCAGAAGCACTCAGTCTTGGTCAGGCCCAGTTCACATGTAGATGCTAGAAAACAAAAGCTTTCCAGAATCTATGTTCTGAACCAAAGGCTGTATGTCTGTACATCTCCTTCTCCCGGAGCTTCTCACTACTCAGAGATAAGATGCATATATTGTGATTCTCCAGCTCACAAATTCAAGTGCCTATGCTCATCCCCTTTGAGAATTGCAGTGATCTCTGAAAGAAGCAGAATAAAGATGCTCGGTAGCTCTTACTGGAGACTTTTTTTTTTAATTTATCTTTATTGTTCAGATTATTACAGATGTTCCTCTTTTTTCCCCCATAGCTCCTCTCCTCCCAATTCCCACCCCACATTCTGTCCTTGCCCCCACACTTTCCTCATCCATAGGTGTACGATTATTGTCCATTCTCTTCACGCACCCCCAACACCCTTAACCCCCGAAAATTGTCAGTCCACTCCCTTTCTATGCCGCTGATTCTATTCTGTTCACCAGTTTATTCTGTTCATCAGATTTTTTATTCACTTGATTCTTAGACTCACTTGTTGATAGATATGTATTTGTTGTTCGTAATTTTTACTTTCCTTTTTCTTCTTCTTCTCAAAGGATACCTTTCAGCATTTCATATAATACTGGTTGGGTGGTGATGAACTCTTTTAGCTTTTTCTTGTCTGTGAAGCTCTTTAGCTGACCTTCAATTCTGAATGATAGCTTTGCTTGGTAAAGTAATTTTGGAGGTAGGTTCTTGCTATTCATCACTTTGAATGTTTCTTGCCACTCCCTTCTGGCCTGCAAAGTTTCTGTTGAGAAATCAGCTGATAGTCATATGGGTTCCCCCTTGTAGGTAACTAACTGCTTTTCTCTTGCAACTTTTAAGATTCTCTCCTTGTCTTTTGCTCTTGGCATTTTAATTATGATATGTCTTGGTGTGGTCCTCCTTCGGTTCTTTTTGTTTGGGGTTCTCTGCACTTCCTGGACTTGGAAATCTATTTCTTTCACCAGGTGGGGGAAGTTTTCTGTCATTATTTCTTCAAATAGCTTTTCAATATCTTGCTCTTTCTCTTCTTCTGGCACCCCTATAATTCTGATGTTGGTACGCTTGAAGTTGTCCCAGAGACTCCTTACACTATCTTCATACTTTTTGATCCTTTTTATTTTTTATTTTTTACTTTTTTCTTTTGGCTTTTCCAGCTGGGTGGGTTTTGCTTCTTCATATTTCATATCTTTGACTTGATTCTTGTGATCCGCTCATCTGCTGTTGAATCTCTGTATAATATTCTTTATTTCAGTAAGTGTACGCTTAATTTCTAGTTGGTCCTTTATCATATCCTTGAGGGTCTCATTAGATTTATTGAGGGTCTCACTATCAGCAGTCTCTAGAAAATTCTTGAAAAACCTAATAACTGTGGTTTTGAACTCTATATCCTGTCGTTTTCTTTCCTCCATTTCTGTCATTTGTGATCTGTTTCTTTGTCTCCGCATTTTGGCTGCTTCCCTTTCTGAGTTAGGTGATCACTGAGAGGAATTAACCTCTAAGCCACTTGGTTGAGAGTCAGCTGTGTCTACAGTGGGAGAACTTCTGTGCTGGAGACACCCTTATGGGGCAAGAGTTGTTTCAGTGGGGCTTTTGTGCTCACTGCATCTGCCCCGAGTGCGTTCCTTGAGGATCTGAGTTTTATTTAGGATGGTCCCACTCAGGGCACTGGGTGAGGCTGGCTGGCTCTTGTATCTTTAAGGAGGTGTTGATTTAGCCTTTGCCTTAGGCTACTCAGCCTTTAATATGCAAAAGCCTCTGATGCAGCTTGGGAAGGGCGGGGCCTCGGGGAGGCTATGGGGCGGAGCAAATAGCTATGGCTGCTTCTCAGCCCTGCGCTGAGAGACACTGGGTCTCTGTGTCCCATGGTAATTGCTGCAAGCAACGCTGAGAGAAACTCGCTTTGGATTTCCTCCCAGTGCCAGTCAGTCCCCCTTCTCCGAGGTATGCATCTGGGACCTCGGAAACTTGCCTGGAACTGGAGTTCAGAGCGGCCGGGAGCTTGTGGCTCTCTCCGGTTTGAAAAAGAACCGCATCGTCTGGCGCCAGCCCTCTCCCGGAGCCCTGTGTGCGCGCCTCTGTACCTCTGTACTTTGCTTTTGCCACTCTTCTGAGTCTCAGGCTCTTTCTAGTTGTAGAATTTTCACTCAGCCAGCCTTCCTGTGAGTGTGAGTTGTGTCCGTGTTTTCTTTTCATGGTTATTCTGAAATAGTTGTTCACGGCTACATTTACGGTGTTTACCTTATGCCACCATCTTGCTGTCTCTCTTGGCTTTATCTCTTGAGAGTTTTCCCCTCGTGCTCAGCCACCTCTCCTTACTGGAGACTTGTTGAGGTGGCTGAGGCAATCTGAAGCTGGCAGAGGAGAAGCAGAGATGAGCTGACTTTTCTCTTGATTCATTCCAGCAGACCTAGATTCTTATTTCATCTCTACCACTGTGTGGATAGGGGTGGATGACATACACTGTGAACCCTATTAGTTTTCTTACATGTAAAATGCATGTGAGGTTATAGTTAGTATTTCATAAAGTCCTGTTTATATAGTGCTTCTCACAGAACTGGCTTATGCAGGCATTCAATAAATGGTGGCTTCCTTCATCTTTTCCCCAGCAGTTAGCAATCGCTGGCAGTCATTGCTTCAAACCTGCTCCCTCTTCTGTTCTTCTCCATCCCTTCCTACCCTCATACAGCTTTCAGATAGTAACAGTTCCCATTTGCCTAGTAGAGGCTCAAATATAGAAATTGAGTCGAAGCACACCACTGGCTGAATAGCTCTGTTAGAAGTTGTTAGGATTGTCAGGAAAGTGGAGACCAAATTTAAACACAAAGCAAAACTTAGAAAAATAGACTGCACATCAGATGATGAGGCAGACAAACAGATTACATTAATTCCACGATTATTATTGCATCTGTGACTTGGCTGAGTGAAAGGGAGCACAGAAGATTTAGAGGCCAGAGATCGAGTCCAGACAGGAGCTAGGGGTCACAAGGCAAGGACAGTAGGACCCCAGGCAGACCAGGAGACTAAAAAATAAAGTTAAAGGCTAAGAACT
This sequence comes from Murina feae, assembly GCA_004026665.1. NCBI lineage: Eukaryota > Metazoa > Chordata > Mammalia > Chiroptera > Vespertilionidae > Murina > Murina feae. The sequence continues at coordinate 18,711 of PVJC01015131.1, forward strand.
TATTCATATTTATTATGCTTGTCCTGTGTTTCACAGTTTATAGAATGCATCTCCACGCAAGATTACATACTTCTCACAATAGTCTTTGACGTGGGCATTATTAACCTCACTTTGTGAGTAAGCCTCATTGCAGTAAGGACTTACCCAAAGCCAGGCAGCTAGCAAATAATCTAATCAGCTCCTAAGCCAGGGACTTTGGAATTTCATTTTGGTTCTTTTTTTATTAAATCATGATCACAGACTTAATCAAACTGTCTAGGGCCATGGACATCTGGATGGAGGACAAGGACAAGAAAGGGCCTTTGTACCTCAGCAATCAATGAGAACTGGAGCTTGGGGTGAAACCTGATGGGCCAGAGCATGTTTATTTGTCTCTTCCCCAGAATTAGAACTGACTTCAAAGAATGAAAGTGATCTCACCTTTATTTGAAGTGAATGGGCAAGCCTGGCTATGGGGTATATAGTTGGGGCACAAAGGAAGTGGAGCAGCTGTTTCTGGTTGCTTTTGAGTCAGTCTTGGTGGGTGTCAATACCCAGGGTGTCGGAAGTTCATTGTAGGACAGAAAGAAGACTTGTTTCCTTTAACTCCCAAAAGCAGGACCGATGGGGTAGATTCAGGTCAGTGATCTATTTAGGGGGTTATATAGTATTGCTTAGGTTTCAAATGGCATCTCAGTTGTAAGAAAAGCAACCAAAACAGAACAAAACAAAAAACAATAGGAGGTGAGGGCTTGTGCTTAGGGAAGGTCAATGGGGGGAAGGGGAAGGAGACTCATGTAATACTTTAAACAATAAATAATTTATAAAAAGAAAACATTAGCCCAATTTCTTCTTTTAACTCATGGTTATAACTTTGGAGCCATCAGTGATATGTCTGTAAAGAACAGAGTAGTCTATGGTTATAAGGAGACATAGACCCTTGAATGCTGCATATTCATAAAGGGCTTCAATAAAATAATAGTAATATCATAAAGGGCTTCAATAAAATAATAGTAATATGAATAAAACACTATTATCAATTGAGTGCTTGTTAGGTGCAAGTACTGTTTCAGGGGTTTTTATATTTACCAACTATTTAATCTCAAACAGTGCACAAAGAAATTATTGTTTACACTTCACAACTAAAAAAAAAATTGAGGCAAGAAGTAAATACAGTTTTCCCAAGGCTGCATGACTCAATTCAGAGATAAGCTTCCAGCCCAGCCAGTCTGACTTCAGAGCCTGGTCCTCTTCTCCCTCTGCTGTAATGGATTTCATATGAAACCAAAGTAGCAAAATCAGTCAATGCACAAGACAGACTTTAAAAACTTCTCAATATTTGAACCATGATTACATAAACATCTGCAGCAAAATGCATTAGTGCCAATGGAGGCTTTTTCTCTCTGGATGTGTATCTTATCATATGAACTCACAGAGCCCCGGGCACTCTGCCCTGTCTTCTTTCCTCTCTTCAAAGACTCCAATAAGGTTTGCTATTATTGAAACTAGAATTTTCTTCCTGGGGTCAAAGACTTGAATGGTAGGTTATAGCTTTAAAGGGGAATATAGTGAAGCCACAAGTTCTATCTCAAAGCTCTAAATATACTAAGACCTTTATTAAAACATCTATTTGTCAACTTAAATTGAAGAAAGTTGAGAAGGTCAAGTGCCAACTTAAAAGCAAGATTTGTAGGAAAAAACAACCACAAACCCTTAACTACTATTTAGATGGCTTTTAGGCATTCAGTAGCCATGTATCTGTGATCCTGGCCCAGCTGCAGCTGATTGCTCAAGCTTTTTCCAGTTTTGCCAGTGGTTACCTTTAGCTGTTTGGGGGCCTTTTATAGCTTCCTTCTCTAGAGCAATCTCTCCGTAGAACTTATGACATCGCAAGTGGAAGACAACATCTGCTCCCATGATGGCCTGCATGAGAAAGTCCTATATGTTAATTGCTTGTCCATTAAAAGGCAGAAATCTCAAGTAGAACATATGACAGTTCTCTAGGTTTAATGTGAAAAGGACCAACTGGTCTAGTATAAAAAATGACAATTTAGCCTCCCTAAAAATGTGCATCTGTATGCAGATGTTGACTGCCTTTATATCACAGACCCTGTTATTTTTGGAAAATGAGCAGGTGGTGTTGCACTGTCCTTGTGTTTCTGCAAAAGTCACACGGATTTAACTTCATGAATTTTTACCTAAAGGAAAAGAAATGAGGATGATATTGCTAAAGGAAGCATTAGCTTCATAGTTGAGAGGCAAACATATGCTTAACTTGCACATAAAGGAGCACACAAATGATTAACCCTTTGACTCCGCGGGAGAGAAACAAGTCTGACGTGGCCTCTCCTTTCCATTGTCTCCCTTCTGAGGGTCTCTGGGTAAATGAGTGACTCACTTTGAATGAGTTTTTGCTGGATTCTTGTCAGACTGAGGCTTGGAGGATAGAATTGCCCCTGAAAATTGGCAATAAATCAGAACCTGAACAGGCATCATGGGAATTTGACTTAAGGCTAGGGGACATCACCTCATCTGGTCCTTCGGTTCTTTCTGAGGTTGGGGTTCACTCAACAAAGTGAAGCTACTGGAGAATTGAAAGAAAAAAAGGCTTCTGTCAGCAAGGAGTTTCCAGCAAAGAGACTGGAGGCGAAGAAACCAGAGAATGACTGTCTGCTGAGCACTCTCAGTCAAAGTGCTGGCATGCCCCAGAGATATTGTGGGCTTGGTTCCAGATTACTACAATAAAGTGAGTATCACAGTATAGCAAGTTGTAATCTTCTTGCTATTGGAGGGTACTGCCTTCAATTTGTAAAGACTGCAACATCTGTGATGCACAAGAAAGCACAGTGCAGGAGCACGAGGAGTGCCTGTAACTGGCCAGACTAGGCAGCTGAGGCACTCATTTGTAAGACTTGGTTTAAACAAGTCTCCATTACCAGTCTTCACTATATTCCCATTTGAAGCTATAACCTACCATTACATTACTCCATTGCATGTAACCTTGGCCTTTTCTTTCCACCTACTTTGCCATCCAGTGACCTGGCCTAAATACTAAAAGGTAGAAACTAAACTGTGACTATATCAGTGTAACATACTGAGTTTAATCTTAAGACGCTGGGCCAACTAAGCTCCACCATCCGTTCACTGGGAATTTACTGGGCACCTCCTCTGTGCAAGGCCTTGTTCTAGGCACACAGATGACTCAGATATATTCCCTATCTTCAGTGATCTAGCAGCCAACAGAGGGAGACAGACCAAGCTGCAGAGGGTACTACAAAAGTATGTGATGGCCCTTTCCAGAGTAGGTGAAGTGCATGATGTCTTAGAAAATGAGGAGCGTGATAGAGACAGGCAATGTAGGCTAAAACAGTGTTTGCAAAGGCTTAGAGGTAAAAGAAAGAGAAGCATATCACTTCAGCTAGTAGCTTCAGAGGCCTGAAGGTTAGGACTGGAGTGTGTGGGGGGGTGGTGAGGGGGGCGCTAAGGAGGGAGAGATAGGAACTGAGGCTATGGAGGTGAGGGCAGGAGCCAGATGAGGAGGAAGAATTGAATTCTCTCCACAAAATCTGAGTTATGGGCAAACCAGTTGAGATGTTAAGCACTGAAGTGAGATGCTCAAATTTGTCTTCTAGGGCTATCACTCTGTAGGAGCATGCAGGATTGATGGAGAGGAGTGAAACAGAAGGCCAAGCTCAGTAAGGAAGCCATTGCAATTCTAGGGGCAAGAGCAATGGGAATGGGGAGGGGGGGGAAGGAAAGGAAATTCTAATTGGATATGTAAGAGAGAGGAGCTGTGGCTGACTTCCAGACTTCTGCCGTGGGCATGTGACTGAAGGAGAATGCCTGTCACCCATACTGGGAGTAGGGAAGGAATAAGTCTGAGAAAGAGAAGATAATGAATATTGGATGAACTGACTCAGAGTGAGTCAGAGATATCCAAATGGAGAAGAACAAGCAGCCTTCATTCTAATATAGGGATCTGGTGCTCAGATAAGAGAGACTGAGGAGTTATCAATGAAGGAGGTGTGAGTTGAAACTAGTCATTTGGATAAAGTCACTAGGTAAATAGTGTGAGTAGAGCAGAGGTGTGAGGACAGAGGTTGAATGAGAGGTAAGAAGAGAAGACAACTGGGAGATCAGTGCATTCCCTTAGAAGACAGAAGAGAAGATGTTTCCAGGAAAATGAAGGTATTGATAGTGTCCACTGTCATATAGAGAGGTCAGAAAGACAGGGTCAGAAAATGTCCTCAGATATAAAAAATAGGAGGTTGGTGGCAACCTGAAGTATAAGCAATTGGCTGTAGGAGCAGAGATAATATCATTGAACAAATGGATAAGGCTTGGTCACATTGTCACAAAGAACAGGCCCCGGGATTCTGGTCTCTGGATGTTGGGTCTAGAAAAAAGCATTAGGCAAAACAGCCTACCTTGTTATAACAAAGAGCAGTAAGAATACATTATTACATCTTTATTTGCACATAATGCCATGCTAAACAGAGTAGAGGGAGCATTAAACACAGTTTATGCATTCATAGAGCATGAACCTCAAAACTCTAAAGTTGGGTAAATGGACCAAAAGTAATCTTTTTTTAATGGCTATTTTCATAGAAAGTGTTCTCATAGAATTCTAATCACCAGATACTTTACAAATCCTAGAAAAGATAATTCTGTATTGTTTGTAAGTAACTAGAATCCAATTTTGATAATTTATGGTAGTGTTTAACCCTCACTTTCAGTAAGTCCTTTTTCCTATCTTATTTCAGTCTCTCCAGATATATTTTTAGGGCTATCCTGTCTAATTCTGACCTCAGTGGGTAATAGATGGTTACCATTTTCCATACATTAATCCTTCCCATACTTGCAGGTGAATAATAAATTTACTTTCTGCTGGGAAATCCAAAGGAATAAATAACTCTAATAAAGATTAAAGAATTGATCTTGCAGAATGCCTAGAGGATTAATTAGTTAATGAACAATGACTGTAGGCAGAGAAGGCAAGCACATGACAAGGGAAGTTTTAATCAGGAAGAGAAGTGTGCAAAATAGTATTACATCTCTCAGTTGATTTTATGTTTTTAGTTGTTTTCTAAAAAAATATATATCTTTTATTGATTTTTTTTAGAGACAGAGGAAGGGAAAAGGAGAGAGAGTTAGAAATATAAATGAGAGAAAACATTGATTGGCTACCCCCTGCATGTCCCTTGCTGGGGATCGAGCCTGCAACCTAGGCATGTGTCCTTATTGGGAATGGAACCAAAGACCTCTTGGCTTAAGGGTTGATGCTCAACCACTGGCTGGTATCAGTTGGTTTTTATGTATCTTTTGGTGCTTTGCATACGAATTCTTTGACATTTGTGTAGATAAACTTCTAAGAGGTTTAATGACTTTTGAGGTGCTCTTCCCCTAAACATTCTATGATTCCATATGGACCATTTGTTCTGGCCTTGTCAAGGCATTAGGGGTGAGTTATTTAAATGTCTGACCAAATATAGCAGGCAAGTTTTTTAAATTAAAATTTTGTATGGCCTGATAATGATGTTATAAATATCCAAATGGCTCTTGGCAAAAAAAGGTTCCTCACCTTTATTCTAGAGAAATACAACTAATGAGGGGCATGCACATGGTATAGGCTTTGGTGATTGGAGGGTCTTGAGTCAATACTGGCCTCTTTGGGGTCCTTGATTAAAAGGAACTGAGGCCATACCTAATCTTTCCCCCACTATTTTCCTTTTATTACATCTAAAACTGAAGTGTCTTTTTATGATTCCATACCTGTACAGGACATCTGCCAGCCTACTCTTATTTCCCCAGTTGTTACCTCTGACCTGAGTCACCTGGAGAGGTCTTAATTACCTGCACCCAGAATCCCTTCCCAGAGATCCACATTCATTTGGATTGGGGTAGGGTCGAGGCATCAGTATATTTTTAAAGTGCTCCTGTGTGTAGATTCTCATATGTAGATGGGGTTTAGACCCACTGCTTTACAGTAAAGCCAGGTTTATTTTGTCCCCCTGTAAACTCATCAAAGTCAGGGCATTTCAGGAAAAAAATCCTATCTAATAAAAGAGTAATATGCAAATTAACCATCACTCCAGGACAAAATGGTGGCACCTATAGTGGTGGGGCAGGATGTTACCCTGGCAACGGGAGCCCAGCAGGCAATCAGACTGCAGACAGCACCCAGCAGGGCCTGCTGGGAGGTCGCCATGATGACCCCTCAAGCAGATAAATGGCGCAGGCGGCACCCAGCAGGGCCTGCTGGATGCCGGCTGTGGAGGAGGGGGAGCCAGCAATAGGGACCCCCACAGGTGACAGCCGGCTGGGGCGGCAGCTAGCAGACAAGGGGATGAGGGGGCATGGTGAGCCAGAGCCATCAGGGACCCCTCAGCTGCCACCCTGGCCAGTCCTCAGCCAGGGCAGCAGCTGTGGACGAGGGGAGGAGGGGGCACAAGCCATCAGGGACCCCACAGGTGGTGCCAAGCAGGGCCTGCTTGCCCATCCCTGTGGTGTGGAGCAGACAGGCCATTCAGAGAGCAGAGAACCACGTGGAGTGGGCCCAAGCCATCAGTAGCACATCTCCTGAAGGCTCCCGGATTGGATAGGGTGCAGGTCCAGCTGAGGGGTCCAGTGCTGCCTGCCCTCCCCCTCCCCTACCTACCCGTGCACAAATTTTGTACACCGGGCCCCTAGTATAGAATAAAAATGAATTAGTTCTTCCTTTGCTTTCTCTCCAAGACAAGAAGTGCTTTGCGTCCTAGAGATCAGGGACTTCTTTTTATCTTGGACTAGAGCTGAGACTTATTTTCCAAAGTCTTATGGAGGTGAAAATTTGGGTGGTCCTAGTAGCAAATGGACCATGAGGCTTAGACACTGTGAGGCTAAGTGGCCAAACCTTGCTTCAGAGGATGGAGGGAAAGGTGGGGGTTTCACAGGTACCACAGACCTACAACCCTGCCCATATACTCCACCTGGGAGATGTTAGGCCTGTGAGGGCCAAGGTGCATGAGGACCTTGGGGTCCACATTCTCTGTGGCTAATAACATTAAAGAAGCAGTGGATACTTATCATCAGATGGACCACACAGATTTGGACAAGGGGCCTCTCCACAGCAATCTTGATGGACTGTAGGCCAGGTGCTTTGCTCCAAATTTCATGGAATATATAAATCTCATGGAATTATTATGCAGCCATAGGGAGAGTAAAGCTTCCCCAAACATGACTAAGACTGAAATTATTGCAAGTAAGGATTCAGAGCCAGACATTGCTGTTTGGAAGTTATTCTTTTTTTTTTTTTTTTTTTCATCTGAAGGATCTGGTGTATCTTCTAGTCTCTGTAGGAAAATGAATCAAGTAATAAGCCTTAAATTAATTGAATAACCCCATCTCATATGCTTTTAATTTTATTGGGTTTTTATTAGCTTTTGGGTTGGTCAAGAGCTCTGAGGACTTTTGTGGCAGGACAACACTTGCGTTTTCTTCATCTGTTCATAGGATGTAGTGGTTGCTCAGGAATTTTTTACGGCAGGGCTTAGGGCTAGGAGTGTAGCTATGATTGGGGAGGGGAGCAGAGAGGATGGCCCAGGGACTGGAGGTTGTATGCTCACTTGATAGAATATTGAGAAACAGTTGAATGTTTATCTTTTATTTAAGAAAGAGGAAGCTGCCTCTTCGATTAAAGCCTTCCAGCTGGAGCCTTCCCCCTGCCCCCAATAAGGTGAAAATTTGAAAAGCTGCATCACTAAGTGGTGCCGTGAGTGTCAATTATAGGAGCCGCTGAAACACTTTCATCACAAGAGGAACTTCAGTATAGTTGAAGAACTTAGGCGTAAGTTACACTGAACTGGATTTAAATAACCACTTTCTGGCTTTGATGTATTTTTGTATTCTCAGGACCTAGCCGTGCATGGTGTATAATAGGCGTTTAATGAATACTTAATAAATTAAAGAATAATGGATGGACTGAAAAAATCGCCATCTGACTCCTTGCAGTCACTTAACATATCTAAGCCTAGCTGAACTATCTTCACCTGTAGAATGATATTTGGTCAGGTTTTTTTATTTTTGCTTTGTGTGTGTGTGTGTGTTTTAAGGAATCGATGTTGGATTTTTGTTTTAAATCTCATTTCTGTTCTTTTATCTTGTTAGAGAGTCTTTAAGTCAAACTGTTATATCATTTTGCTCACTTTTTCTTTTTAAGTACTAGATAATTATTCTTCCAATGTCCTGACTTTTTTACAAACATCTACAAATGTCATAAGGCAAATAGGAAAGGAGATGAGTCAAATTTGATTTTTGTTTTAATTTCTGTCCTTCAATTTTATTAAGAGAGTCTTAATGGTTAGCTATTATATCAATATGAGACCTTTTTAAAGGTTTTTTTCTTCTCAATTTTGAAGTTTTTCAAATTCAGGATCAATCTCTTGCCATTCAGGGGCATGATTTATTCATCTTAATAGCGACTCAAACCAATAGACCTTTTTTTGGCTTAACCAAAGACATAAGAAGCATTCCAGAAGAATGCAGAGAATGCAGCCCTCATTAGATCCAAAAGTTCATTAACAAAGTTAGCCTAAGAAAGATAAGGGAGCTGTTTCAAAACACAGGGAATCAAAGATGAACTATTGCATCTGCAATAACATGGATCTTGAGACTATCAAACCAAATCTTTACTGGAGTTGCATTTGCCTAAGAAACTAGTTTCACAGATGTTTTCTCCTGCTAGTCTAAATTTAGACAGAGACAAAAATTAAAAAAAAACAAAACAAACAAAAAACCCAGACCCTCAGATAGATCTTAGGAACTAAAGAAGGTAAGAAAAGCTTGCCTGTTTACCTGCTGAATCATCAGACACCCAGATCACTTAGCTGCAGTTGTCTCAGAAAAAAAGCACTTTCCAGCTGGAAAGTTCTCCTGGCTGGATCATCGAAACTGTCAGGGAAAGGGAGGATTCATTTTATTATTAGTCCTTCAGGTGGACTAATAATAAAATGATAAAATTGACACAAACCTGGATTAACAGGAGAGAAACCAATTTAATATGTGCACATGGGAGAATCGTAAGATGCTGACATCATAAAAAGAGACTCAAAGAAATGATCAAACTGGGCAGCCTTTAATACTTTTTAGATAAAAAAGCAAGAAATTTATAAGAAATTGACAGGACCAAAAAAAAAGTTGCTGCTCATTAGAAAGGAACCTGTGCAAGGTTTGGGCTGGAGAAGTAAATTAGTGAGGGTATTACAAGGATAGTTTTTATAGGCTTTTTGACTCTGGATTTTTTAAAAATACATTTTATTGATTTTTTACAGAGAGAAAGGGACAGAGATAGAGAATTAGAAACATTGATGAGAGAGAAACATCAATCAGCTGCCTCCTGCACACCCCTTACTGGGGATGTACCCGCAACCAAGGTACATGCCCTTGACTGGAATTGAACCTGGGACCTTTCAGTCCACAGGCTGATGCTCTATCCACTGAGCCAAACTGGTTAGGGCTTGACTCTGGATTTTTTAAGTCTCCTGATGAGGTTGTCTCTCAGCCCTCAGGAACAGCGAGGCACCTATCCTGTGGCAGATTTGTTTCCTACATTTAGGGGAACAAAGCAGAGTCAGCTCCTCCTACTCCTGCTTCTTCTCTAGGGATTTTAATTCTAAATAATCACTATGCCATTGTGGGATGTCTTGGAGCAGCCTGACCTAGACATACTGATAATTAATTTTATGAGATTTTGAAGATTTTATGAAATATAAAGTGCTTACACTGGTGTCTGGTGCAATCTCCTTATATTTGAGCAGCCTGCCCACAGATGACTTCCCTTGTGCTGTTCATTCATTATGTCCTAATAGAAAGAGCCTGGTGGAATTGAAATCCTTAAGTGCGGGAAGTGGCTGTGCACAGCAGCCTACTTAACCCCATATGAGACTGAGAGCTAAGCCCTGAGCCCATCCGTAGGAGTGGGTGTTGAGGAGTAGTCCTGTCAGCAGAAATAGGCTTGGCTTTCCAGGGTCCGCTGACTCTCCATGAGGTGGGACCTAGGATCCCTGACAGTGTCTGGTTTTGATTCCCGGCTTTTGGGGACTCAATCTCCAGATTTTCACTTAGATTTGACCCACATTCTGATCCACTAATTCTCCTGACTTTCATTACTTTCAATTGACAAGTATTTGTGACATGTTTGCCTTCTGGTAGGCATTAGGGATCCAAGACAAACAAGTCCTTTTTCTGGATTTGGGGATAGAGACAAGAATTCTGGAAAAGAGGGATATAGAGAAGAAATTCAAGAGTTACTACATAGAGGGGACACCTCTAATAGAATCATAAACATGAGAACTCTTCCTGGGGCAGAAAAACTGTCAGAAAGGAAACAGAAGTAGCTCAGACATCCCTCCCTGCATTCTCGTCTCTGTCTTAGATTCTTCGGGTCTTCAATTATGTCATTTCTGCAAACTACAAGCCAGTTTGACTCCACATGATCAAAAAGAATAGGGAAGCTCCAGGAAGACAGATCCCTGGCCTGACTTGTTCACCGCTGTATCCCAGGCCATGAGACAGAATCTGGAACATCAGCAGGCAAGCAAATACTGCTCATGGATATATGACAGTCTGAATGGTCCTGGAAGAAATGGATGATTTTTAAAGAAATGAGTCCTGGGCAGCTCATATGGCTGTATGTACCATTAAACTATAAAAACATGTCTTTTGCCTTTAAGTGATCTGTTTTCAAAGACTTACCCATCTAAATGTCAGCCCATTAAATTCATTAAGATCTACTAACATTATCAGCATCCTTTTTGAAAAAGGCACAGTGTTCATAGCTTTTAGGTTTTGTGTGGAAATTGCCGCATGCTTTGTTCTGGCTTTCAATAAATTGGAGTGATTATGCACATACACAGAGTATCTGAGTGTGTCCTACATGTTGTGTATTTTCATTTCATTTCTTTTTTCTACAAATCTTAAAGGAGAAAATTCCCAAAAGTACCCTGCCTGAGGCATTGGCTTATATAAGTCAAAAGAACCTCAAGACTTACTTTATTCTCTAGAAAGAAGAGCAGATGGTAACATGATTCACTCCCATGAGCATAGGTATTGTCAGAAGGTCGGGCTACAAGTGGGTGGGCTGTCACAGGTGAATTGCATGTCCAAGGGAAGGAACTAAACCTCAACCTAGAAGCCAAAGGTCCTGGAACCATTGATAAAAGTAAGGAAATTTACTTAAAAATAAAGACTAGATCTAATAACATAAAAATAAACGTATCATTGTACAGTTTCATCAAGGATTCTCAGTAGTGCCATGACAGAAACAGAATGCTCTTTGTGGCTTTCTGGGGTCACAGGACTTGGATTGCATCAAGGTGGAGACTCAGTGCAAACTCATCAGCATTCATAATACGAAACTGGGAAGTTGAAGCTTCCTGATCAAATCTCCTTTATAAAATCAGGTTAGGGCAATGTTAGATCCTGAGACCTAAACGTTCCTTCTGTAAGTTTATTATTGACCCTTGCTACTTACTTCTGAGGTTAGACATGGAACATTGTGATTTGCATTAGTATTTTTCCCCCATTCATTCCTCACCCTGAACAATATGCCTAAAGGAGAAAAACCAAAGAGGTGTGGGCATGCATTTAGGTGTGGCCACTACCTGTGTGTTCTCATTGGGTGGGAGAGAAGTATTCAAAATATTTATATTATAATTTTATAGAAAACCTTTTTGTAGCACTTGGAAGAAATTAATTTTTTAAAAGCAAAAACATCTTATGGGCCTGAAATTCTTTTGGTACCAACCAAATCACTATTTGTCTATCCTATGAGAATAGAAAATTTTGACAAATTGACCATTGTTTCTAGGAGGACATGTTGTAGGCCACTGAATTCTTCCATGTCAGGTAGGAGCTTGTTCTACATGACAGGGAATGGGTTACATATGTAAACCCTAGTACCTGCTTGTCTCTCTAATCAATTTAGGGCAAGGCATGTGTATCTCTTAGCTCGCTTCCCTGCAAGTTTCAAAGGGACTCATCCATGGCAGAGGCTGAGTAGATTTTATAATCAAGCCCAAACTCTGCCTTCTTGGTAATGGGGAAAGGTATAAAGAGAGTACAGAACCTTCTTCTGGTTACTGGAGCAGAAAGGGTCCTGCAGGTTGTGGATCCCTCTAGCTGAAACTGAGGATTCTTTGGTCACTTCCTATAAAGAAATAAAAGAGTATAATGAATTCATAAATTTTTGTGGGCATTGTATTTAATACAGGTAAAAATGACTAGTCTGTCATTCTGTGACTACTTGAGTGCCTACATGTACTGGGTATTATTTTAGGCATTGGGGATATAGTGGTGAACAAAACATGTCCACGAGGGTTATCTAATTTAATAAAAGAGTAATATTGAAATTGAATGTTTCTTCGGGATGCCTAAGCCACGCCCACCAGCCAATCAGAGTAGCTGTATGCAAATTAACCCAGCCAAGATGGAGGCCGGCAGTCACAGAGCTGAAGTAAACAGCATGCTTCTGTTGCTCCAGGAGTAAACTGTCTGCCAGCCAGCTGGGCTTCTCCTGGCTCAGGCAACAACATAGTTGCAACATTGTTTCAATTATAGAAGCCTCAGAGCTGAAGCAAACATCAGTCTTCTGTTGCACCAGTGATGGAGGAAACTGTCTGCCTAGGCAGCTGGGTCTCTAACTAAGGCAACATTCTTTCAATTATAGAAGCCTCAGAACTGAAGCAAACAAGAGGCTTTATTACCTGCCTAGGCCTTGGCTTAAAGGAGCAGTGTATCAATTATAGAAGATAAATAAACCTCAGAAATCTGCTTCCAGCCAACCTTGCTGGGACATTGGGTCAATGGGAGCTGTGGGCAGCCTGAAAGCCTGAAAATGCCCTTCAGCCTGTCACCCAGGTTGGCCACACCCCAGTGGGGTGAGGGTTCACACTGGGGGGCTTGGCCAGCCTACAAACAGCCATCAACCCCTCACCCAGGCTGCCCAGACATGCCAGCAGGTGGACATTTCCAGAGGGGTCCCAGACTGCGAGAGGGCACAGGCCAGGCTGAGGGACCTCCCGAGTGCACAAATTGTTGTTCATCTGACCCCTAGTGTTCTAATAAAGGAGAAGAGAGATAAGAAACAAGAAAGTATATATTCTTAAGTAGTAAGTGAAGTTGGAAAAAAAGGCACTGAGCAGGTCCTAAAGGAATTGATGAAGGGAGCCCTACCAGTACCTGGCAGAAGAGCATTGTGGGCAAAGGGTTTGAAGAAGAGTCATGCTTCAAAGATTTGAGATCCTAGAAGGAGGCCAATGCAGCTGAAGTTAAGCAAGCAAAAGAATGATGGATGAAAAACACTGGGGTGTAGGAGAGGCCAGAGGAAGAGCAAGGGGGTGGGAAGAGATATATGTACTAATCTTTGTAATACTTTATGCAATAAAAAAAAAGAATGATGGAAGAGAGATTGTGGAAAGTGGGCATATTTTAAGGACCTCATAGATCCCAGAAAGAGTTCTGCCTTTTTTCCTGTGAAAGATGGGAAGTCACTGGAGTGTTCTGAGTAATGAAGATTTCAGTTATATTTTCAAAAACTCCCTCCGGATACAGTATAGAAGAAAAATGTGAGTGGGAAACAAGTTCAGAGGTGATTGCAATAATCGTGATAAAAGATGATGATAGGAACTAAGTGGTGGTGAAGAGGATGTAAGGTGATTCAATTGGATGTATTTTGAAGGTAGAAAATGGATAGGATTTGTGGATGTGAGGGAAGGAGAAAAAGGGGTCAATATGATTCTAAGATGTTTTAAATTTAAAAAAAAAATATGTTTTTTCCTGAGCCACCTGAAGAATGGAGTAGTCATGTCTTAATATAGAACACACTACAGGAAGAACCTATTTGGGAGAGATGATCAGGAGTCAGATATTGCACATATAAACTTGAGATGTCAATTAGACACCCACATAGAGATGTTAAATAAGCTATTGGAAATAATGAATCTGGAGTTCAGAGAAGTTTGAGCAAATTTGAAAATTATACAAAAGATACAAATTTGGGTGTCACCAGTATACACATGGTTTTAAAAGCCATGAGATCACCAGGGGGGCAGTACAGGTAAAGAGAAGCCTGAGGAGTAGCCCTGCAGCACTATTTTAGCATTGAAGAGGGGAAGATAAGGATGAGCCAGCCAAGGACACTGAGAAGGAGCTGCTACTACACAGGAGGGACAAGCAAAAGAAAGTATACTCACCATACAAGGCAAATGAGTAACCCTCACTGATTTGGCTCAGTGGATAGAGCATCGGCCTGCGGACCGAAGGGTCCCAGGTTTGATTCCAGTCAGGGGCATGTACCTTGGTTGTGGGCACAGCCCCAATAGGGGGTGTGCAGGAGGCAGCTGATCGATGTTTCTCTCTCATCAATGTTTCTAACTCTCTATCCTTCTCCCTCCTCTCTATAAAAAATCAATAAAATATATATTTTTAAAAAAGACAAATGAGTAAAATATTTAAACAAGAAAGGAATTATAGGGTATAACAACGTTGTCTCTTGGGATTCTGAAATTTCTATTCCACTAAATTTTGCAACAATCAATGAATAGCAAAGAAGCAGAAATGGGAGCCACTCTCAATTTTTAACCAATTTAAAAACAATAAGGATTTCTAGAGCTGTCCCCAGGGACACAATATGTTGTCAGTCTCTGAGAAATGGACATGGACTAGTTAGCCTCTTCCTTTGTCTATAACCTCTGGCTTCATCATTTTTAAAATTAGAGTAAGAATATTTGTGTATCTCATGAGCCATTGTGGAAGCAAACAGGTATAATAGATTCCTTTCTGAAATCCAGACTATTTCCATGTTAGTGTCCCAGACACTACGAGTAAGAAATTATGGAAAAGGATCTTTATTATACAATTTGATGCATAATTATTTTGTTAACTGTATTAGTTGTTTTTAAAAATATACAGTTCTTTCATTATTTTCACAAAATTTTGTGCTTTTCTACTCAGTACCAAACACTATGCTAGGCACTGAGGATTCACAGAGAAATGAGAGGCTCCTGCCCACAGGAGCTCAGAATCTAAGAAAGCAAATAGTCAAAATAATTGCTATTTAGAATATATAAGCAGCCACCTGTGTCATTAATCCTTGTGAAAAAGTGGGGATACATAGTCTCATCATCCGAAAGCCATTATTTTTTTCAAGAAGTGCTTTTGGGTAAGGCCTTGGAATGAACTCTTTCACCTATGTCTTTGTTATGTGCTAAATATAATTTAGCATCAGTTCCCTAAAATCATCCCTAATATTCACGATGAGCGGATAAGACATATCTTCCCTTTTTTTAAAAAAATATATATTTTATTGATGTTTTACAGAGAGGAAGGGAGAGGGATAGAGAATTAGAAATATCCATGAGAGAGAAACATCAATCAGCTGCTTCCTGCACACTCCCCACTAGGGATGTGCCTGCAACCAAGGTACATGCCCTTGACCGGAATCAAACCTGAGACCTTTCAGTCCGCATGCCAACGCTCTATCCACTGAGCCAAACCGGTTAGGGCACCTTCCCTTTTTAAAGCAATAAATAGCTATGTATTTTCCTCTGCAGTAATATCTGCACTTAAATGCGGGCCATGAAATCTGCTGGCCTGCACTCTGCCCCACGTGCTCCTTGTTCATGAGCTTCTTGGTACCAGTGATGTACAAATCTAACTATAGGCCTGTCATCAGCTGCCGAATGATCTACCTTAAATGGGGCTGTCAGCCATTTTGTTTTGTTCCAAAAAGTTCTTTACAAATGACCCAGAGAGAAGATAGAGGACCAAGGTGTCCCTAGCTGTCAACTCAGAGATGGAAAACATGCTTGTTCTGGCCTTGGGCTATGAGCCAGGTGTAAGAAAGAAGCAACAGGGATAGAATAGGCAAATTCCATTCATTATCAAGTTATAGCTAGAGGAGGGCTATAGTAAAAGCTTTACTTTGTCAAAGCGGACCTGTGATAATAATATGAAATCTAAGCAAAGAGAGCCAAAGGCTGTATATTCATGTCCAGGGACAATCACTCAACACTATCACAAGCTGAATCTATAACAGGAATAGCTGTTGCTTGCATACTGAATAGCTTGGAGGGATGCTGATATATCGTAATATACCTTGGATTTTAATCGTTTTCCTCCTCCGCTACAAGTTTTGGGGTGATGTTCATTTCTTGCAGAAGTGTAGTCATTGGGCACAGAAAAATGTTGTTTTACAGGATTTTTAGCTCTCTGGCAGTTCTCTCTGTGGTTGGGTTACTTTGCAGTGTTGTATGGGCATGTGAGAGGCTGGGAACTATCTATTTTTATCAGCACAATCACCATGCCTTAGAGTCAGGAAGACATGAATTCAAACTTATTGCGAAGATCAGTCTCTTGGGGTTAAGAGGGCCGGTTTCGCACCATGGGAAAGAGGACTGGCTTCCAATTAAGGTAGTCCTAGATTCAAGGTCAGGATCTATTACTTATATGCTGTGTGGTATACTCTGTACCTCAACCTCTTTATCTCCATTTGAAAGCATATATATATATATATATATATATATATATATATATATATATATATATATATATATATTAGGGGCCCGGTGCACAAAAATTTGTGCACTCGGGGTGGAGGGAGTCCTTCAGCCCGGCCTGTGCCCTCTCACAGTCTGGGACCCCTCAGTGGATGTCCTATGATGGCCCCAGTCTGCCAGGCACCTTGTGTGTGTATGAGTGTGTGTGTGTGACCACTGGGGACCTGCCCCCAGCCGCATCTGAGGCTCGGAGCAGTC
>PVJC01015132.1:0-35469 GCA_004026665.1 Murina feae
ACCAGTCATTCCCAGTGATCCTGCTGTTAGGGTCAATTTGCATAATACCCTTTTATTATATAGGATAGCACTATAGGCCCAGTGCACAAAAATTTGTGCACTTGGGGGGGTCCTCCTGCCTGGCCTGTGCCCTCTCGCAGTCTGGAACCCCTCAAGGGATGTCCACTTGCCAGCGGGGAGCAAGCCTAAGCTACAGTCTAACATCCTTAGCTCTGCTGATGAGGTGGGAGAAGCTCCCACCATCACTGCTATGCTGGCAATTGTCAGCCTGCCTTGTGGCTGAGCAGCTCCCCCTGTGGGAGCACACTGACCACCAGGGGGCAGCTCCTGCATTAAGCATCTGTCCCCTGGTGGTCACTGTGTGTCATAGTGACCAGTCATTCCCAGTCATTCTCTTATTAGGTTCAATTTGCATATTATCCTTTTATTATATAGGCTAGAGGCCTGATGCATAGGTGGGGGATGGCTGGTTTGCCCTGAAGGATGTCCTGGATCAACGTGGGGTCCCACTGGGGTTTCTGGTTAGCCTGAGTGAGGGACTGAGGGCTGTTTGCAGGCTGGTCACAGCCCCTTCAGGGTAGGGGTCCCCCCTGAGGTGCCTGGCCAGCCTGGGTGAGGGGCTAATGGCCATTTTCAGGCTGGCCATGCTGCAGACTGGAAGCAGGTATCTGGGATTTAATTATCTTCTATAATTGAAACTTTGTAGCCTTGAGCAGAGCTCAGGGCTGGCAAGGCAGGTGGGAAGCTTGGCTTCCTCTGTCACCAGGGAAAACCCAAGCCTCCCACTCGCTTCAGCTTTGTGGCCACCACCATCTTAGTTAACTTGCATGTCTGATCCGGATTGGCTGGTGGGTGTGGTTTATGGGCGTGGCTTGTGGGTGTAGCAGAGGTATGGTCAATTTGCATGTTTCTCTTTTATTAGATTAGATGTGTGTGTGTATGTATATATGTGTGTGTTTTTAAAAAGAGAATACCTGCATTAGTCATCAGCCATGCTCTCTCAGTTGACCCTGCAGTCACTGGTCCTTGGAATAGAGGGAAGCTCGTAGCCAGTCCGTTCAAACCGAAGTTTGGACCTGCAAAAGCCGAATCGGTCAGGCTTCTATTTCCCTGCTTTCTACTTTCACTTCTGTACTCACTATTCACCCCTTGCTTGCTTTCATACATTCCTGCCTCTTCTTGAATGCTCTTTCTCCTTGTAATTAATTCTTTCTCCGTTTCCATTTTTTTAAAGTTTTCTTTACATCTCTTCCTCCAGCCCGCATTTTTCTATTTCTGTGTTTTTCTCTGTACACTTGTACCACACTGTTGCCAGTTTGGGGTATGTGCTTGTTAGCTGTGGGGAAGTGGAAAACAGTTATAGTGATAGGCCTGATCATTCCTTTTTGGTGTTAACACATGCACCTGACTTGTGCCTACTTCCTTGCCAGTGAACCGTAATTCGGGCAAGACTCGGGTATTAGTATTAGCCCTGACCCTCTCTGGTATATTCTGTAGCTCCTGCCTCCTTCTTGTTTCTCTGCCACCATAAAATATGACATAAAATATGAAAGTGACCAATTACTTCAATAAATAAAAAAGGATGAAAGTGAATTGGGTAAATTGAAGGTGTTCAATAGCCTATGGTCTTGATTTTTCCATTTCAGCTACTTGAGTGTCATCTGTTGCCCCCCATCGATGTCAAGATGACTAAGCTGGGATTTTTGCGGTTGTCCTATGAGAAGCAGGACACACTGCTGAAGCTTCTCATTCTGTCCATGGCTGCTGTGTTGTGTGAGTGTGCATGGGCGCTCTTTCTTTGGGGGATGGGAAGGAGAAAATCTTCAAAAAAATCAAATCAAGAATGGCTTTCTTACTCGTTTCAGCACAGTGTGTTCCTTTTACTGTTCTCCATCAGTATAATTTTATGAAGGCAAAAGAACAAGGGTTATAAAAGGACTAGTGATCCTCTGGGGAAGAATGAGGAGCATGCTGTGCTGGGGCCATTTTCCCATAGGGCTGAAAGAGACACTGAGGACCCTTGGGTACTGAGTTTTCAAAAAGACAGTTTGGTTACCTACCTTAGTATTTCTGTCTTTAGATATGTTAGCTTTTTGTGAGTTGTAAGTATAGTCTTGATTGCCTTACCTCTTAGTTTGCTCCAAAGTTTAGGTTAGTTGTGGGGAACTCAACATATGTAGAAGATGACCATGTAAGTTGAGTGCAGTATTAATAGGTGGATGTGTTATTAGAAGCGTTGATAGTAATTAGTTAAGTGTGTCCTGCCTAAGTGGGAAATGTAGGTGTGATCATCAGGAGAGAGTGAACTTCTTTTTATTTTATGTGGAAGGGATGGATAAATATTCAGGGGTCATTTTATATTTCTGTGACTTCTGTGCTGGATATAATACTGTTATCTTTAATAGTCTATTGTCTGCTATTATTATTCATGGCACATTACCATTGAAATACGAATTCTCTGGTATCTGCAGCATTCTCCACTCGTCTCTTTGCCGTCCTGAGATTTGAAAGTGTCATCCACGAGTTTGATCCGTGAGTACATTTGCTTGGTCCTTTATTTTCTTTGAGAAGCATTTCAGGTTCATGGGTTTCAAATTCACATTCCAGTCAGTTCTTAGTGATGGGGATGTGTTTTCTACACATTGAGGGGGGAAACTGTTCAAGTTTTCCCAAGGATATAATTATCTTCTTTTGAAACATTTCTGTTAGAATTAATCAAGTGAGTCTCTTAAACTTATGAAAAATGTTAGACATTACTGGTATGCCTGCCTATCACTTTAAGGTCGGCTTCTCAGCTGTGTTAACAGTTAGGGATGTAGATTGAGGGAAAGGGACCTGGCGTATGCTTTCAGGCTGAGAAGAAAATCACAAGCCACGAACTTGAGATCCGTGACTTTTTTTTTCCTGCTTAACAATTTATATGGTAGAAATTGGGCTTGTCAGTTAAGTACTAAGACTTTGAGAAAAATTTAAACGTATTAATTTGATTAGGGGTTTTATTTTAGATAAGAAAGATACAGGTGAAATACATTTATTGAGCATTCGTTTTGTTCCAAGCACTGTTTTATGGATTATCTCTAAAACTTAACTATGTGATGGGGATAGTACTGTATCTCCTTTTCACAAATAAGACAGGAAGCTGGGAGAGAGAATTCAGGCTTACAAGTTTAATGAGTAAAGGAGCCAAACTTTGACTCTAGGTTTGTCTGTCTCTAGACACTGGAGTCATTATGTGATATTGCCTAAGGCTTAATTAAAATTTGGAGAGCTAGAATCCTAAGTCCTTGAAATATTGGTATCTTAAACATAGCCTATTCAGCTTCTGGAGCATTGATTCAAAATGCTCCTGCATGTATTTGTAAATTTGTTGATTTGTAAATTTGCAAGCATTGAGGTGAGATGTCAGTGAAAGCAAGAATATCTGCTCTGTAGTCATAGAGCTGGAAGAGATTGGAAAGATCTTGTGATTTGACATTTCTTCTTGCAGAGCAGAAAATTGAGGCCTGGGGTGTGACACTAGTCCGGACCTAGTCACACTAACATACTTTTTCCGCCTCACTCTGCCTCTCCTACTGGCAGGCAGAGGACACATTTCTGACACATGTTGACTGCCTGTTACCCTGAGCCCTTCTGTCTCTGACAGTTACCAAAATGACATTCATTAGCAAGAAACAGGACTGAGATTTCTGCCACTTCTGCTTTAGCTGTGAAAACTTGACTGACCAAGGAGGAAATAGGATTAGAGGGGTAAGCAGGAATGATGATTAGTCATGATTATCTTTACTAATTAAACAGTTCCATTTATTTATTTACTTATTTATTTACCTTTTAAAAAATTTCTTTTTAAGTGAGAAATTTTTTTTTTAAATTTAATTTATTTTTATTTTTTTACAGAGAGGAAGGGAGAGGGGTAGAGAGTTAGAAACATTGATGAGAGAGAAACATCAATCAGCTGCCTCCTGCACATCTCCTACTGAGGATGTGCCTGCAACCAAGGTACATGCCCTTGATGGGAATCAAACCTGGGACTCTTGAGTCTGCAGGCCGACGCTCTATCCACTGAGCCAAACCAGTCAGGGCTTAAGTGAGAAATTTAAGAGAAGGGGTCACATAGCTTGGGCCTGAAGAACTGTGTCTTTCCTTGGATAATACTAAGCGTTTTGTATCAAACATGTTTATGTAATTTACATTTTATACTCCTATGTAGGTGGTGTTTAGAACTGTTTTAAATAACATGAGAAGTAAGAAGTTTGTATTATGGAGCGGGTTAAAAAATGTCCTCCTGCAGATGGTGTTAAACTACCATCTTTAGAGATGCCCGTCACTTGAACTTACCCACGTGTCCTTGTATGTAGTATGGAAATGTTCTGTTGCATGCTCCTGTTGCTTGAAACGAGCCACATTTATTGGTGCCCACAGCTCAGCTGTTTTGCCTTTCGGGTGCTTGAACTCTCTGACTTGTGGCGGTGCCTACGACACGCCCGTCTGATGGAGTGTCCTGCTAGAGAGCTTTAGTAGCATGTTAGGCCTTAGCTGCACTCCTAACGAGGAAGCAGTGCTTCAGTTGAGCCACGCGTGGAACTCCAAACGAGACTTACAGTAGCATAAAATGATTTTCATGCTCAGCGTAATTTTTGGTATCAAACTGCCTTTTATTGGAGTAATGATAAGTTTCTCAGTGGTGTAACCTGAGGAGCAAAATTTACTGCAAATTGGTACAAGTATTTGAGTATGAAAAGGTGGAGACATGGATCCCTTTTCCCTTGCTGTAGGTACTTCAATTATCGGACTACCCGGTTCCTCGCTGAGGAGGGGTTTTATAAATTCCATAACTGGTTTGATGACCGGGCCTGGTACCCACTGGGCCGAATCATTGGTGGAACGATTTACCCAGGTAAGTGAAACAGGATTCTTTTTAAAAAACAGAAATAAGTATTTGTATATTATGGAACCATTTATTTTATTTCTAATATCTTTATTTTGTAACATTTGTAATTTCATTCTGATTGCGGATTCCTAAAAGTGGATTTCATATAGACAGGAGAACATGTTCGGGAGAGTAGGCGTGGGTAGTTCTTCATAAATTCTGGACTTCTGACTAAATACTTAAGAGAGAAATATAAGCCTATTGTAGTGCTGTCTTAGTGTTTCTGGTGGTTTGTTGAAACCTGTGTTGTCACTTAATTGATACTTGCATATTCCCTTAAGGGCTTTATCCTAGGATTAGAGGCCCTATGCACAAAATTCGTGTTAAGGGGCTTGGCTCTTGCAGCTGCGGCAGCTTGCCTCGGCCCTCACAGCCCCAGCTTCGTCCGGAAGGTCGTTCGGCTGTCCGGTCTCATTAGCATATTATGCTTTTATTAGTATAGAGAACTTAATGGGGTTTCTTCTTCCTGTTACAGGCTTAATGATCACCTCGGCTGCAATCTACCATGTACTCCATTTTTTCCACATCACCATCGACATTCGGAATGTCTGTGTGTTCCTGGCCCCTCTCTTCTCTTCCTTCACCACCATCGTCACGTACCACCTTACCAAAGAGCTCAAGGTGAAGGATTTGTGGTGATAGGAGGCTTGGGAATGAATGTTGTTGAACCTCTGTAGTCAATGGCAGTGGGTGGGGGACTGAACCTTAGCAGGGAGCCAGAGGCTAAAGACGGCTTGCACTGTGCCGAATTATTGGTTCACACCAGCTCCTCCTTAGAATATGTGGCTTCTTATCATTAATAAGTGTTTGTCCTTTAAAGAGAACATTTGAAGATCAAATGTAAATTGTTCCATAAGGAGGAAAAACATTTAAAATGTGAAATGTGAGGTGTGAAGTCCTCACACTCTAAAGGAGAGGAAAAACAACTATAGGATATATTCTAAAGTGGTTAGTTCTTTCTACTAAAAATGAACACTTTAGCAGTTACTTGTTGATTTTTGAAAAAGATTTATTTTAAAACTAGGGGCCTGGTGCACAAAAATTTGTGCACTCAGAGGGGTCCCTCAGCCCAGCCAGTGCCCTCTCCGCAGTCTGGGACCCCTCGGGGGATGTTCACCTGCTGGCAAGCCTGACCAGCCTGCGTGAGGGATTGAGGACCATTTTCAGGCTGCCCACAGCCTGTTCAGGGTTCGGGTCCCTACGGGGGTACCTGGCCAGCCTGGGTGAGGGGCTGAGGGCCATTTTCAGGCTGCCTACAGCCTGTTTAGGGTTCCGGTCCCTACTGGGGTGCCTGTTCAGCCTGAGTGAGGGGCTGATGTCCGTTTGCAGGCTGCCCACAGCTCCCATTGACCCAGCGTCCCAGCGAGGCTGGCTGGAATCAGGTTTCTGGGGCTTATTTATCTTCTATAATTGAAACTTTGTTACTTTGAGTGGAGGCCTGGGCAGGGAACAAAGCCTCCTGTTTGCTTCAGCTCTGTGGCTTCTATAATTGAAACTATGCTGCCTTGAGCAGAGAGAGGCCCATCCAGCCTAGGCAGACAGTTTACTCCTGGTGCAACGGAAGCCACCTGTTTGATCTAGCTCCATGGCTGTTGGCCTCCATCTTGGCTGGGTTAATTTTCATACAGCCGCTCTGATTGGCTGGTGGGTGTGGCTTAGGTGTCTAGGGAGTGATGGTTAATTTCCATATTACTCTTTTATTAGAGTAGATTCTTAAACCACTTGGCTTCTGTAGGAGACTCCATAATACTGCCTCTCTTTCTAGGTTTCAGCATTGCTCACCCTGCATTGGCGGCTATTCTTAGCTTGTGGTTATGGTGTCAGGGAGATACTTGAGAGGAGTTAAACTAGTAGGAGGGTTTGGGAAACTTGAGTTTAGTTTGGAAGCCTTTTCATGCTTTCCTTGCTGCACTTGTTTCAAATTTGACTCTTCTTAACAGACAAGTCCATCCTCACTTTGGGTGTCAGTTACATTTTGTTCTTCCTCTCTCAAGCTCACAGATTGCCTGGTGATATTGCAGCTTGATTATCTAAGCTCCTGGAATCTTTAGTCCAGATAGATTACCACCTAACTCTGTCGGCTTTTTAGCTCAAATAGTAATTGTCTTCCTTTGCTTGAACTTGCATAGCTTTTAGAGGTGTGACTGGCGTTCCTGCAGGGTCACAGATACTGTTAGGGGCGGGATTCAAAGACTGGGGATTCACCAGCCAAAACAGCCCACTCTGGGCCAGTGTCTGATGTCTGACAGCTTACATGATTTGTCCTTAGCATATGTGTTCTCAGTTTTAGACTTGGTATCATCATGGGGAGTTGGCGTGAAGTTTTTGGCTGTCTTGTGCTGTGAACATTTCTAGCATCACATTTACCTGTGAAAGTGTTAGGTTGCTTTCTGAGCCCATGTTAAACAGAATGGACTAGTGGATCCTCTCTTTTCCTCTCTCATAGATGTATTGGTGTTAACTTCCTGTTGCCCTTCTTTCCTCACAGGATGCGGGGGCTGGACTTCTTGCTGCTGCCATGATTGCTGTAGTTCCTGGGTATATCTCCCGATCTGTCGCTGGCTCCTATGATAATGAAGGTAAGACTGAAAGTGCCAAGGAAGTTCTGTCCACTTCATTTTCCACCGGAACTTCATGATGTGCAGTAGAACCTGGATTCATATCTATTATTTAGCAATAGCAAAAATGGTATCTGGGCAAGATTAGAAATAGGCAGGAAAGGATCTCAGAATAGTTTATATTCTCTTCCTGTCATCTCTTATAGAAAGGTAGCTGGCGATTTTCCTTCTGTATGGCATTTGACTCATCTCTGGACTTACAAAAGTAGAGTTAATTTTTATTGTTGAATGGCACGCTTGTTTTAATATTATTTATTTTATTCGTTTTCCTAGATGAGCGGCATGGATGTTCTTAAAACTATAATGACTTTTACTACATATTTTCAAATCAACCTTTGTTTATTGAGTGTTATTGGGAAAGAAATGTTACATATTATAAAGATAGTAATGAATAAGATTATAGAGATAGATGATAAAATTATGTTGGCCTGTATTTTATGAAGGAAGGTAAATATAGTATGGACCTATAAAAATAACTAGTAAGCAGATAGTATTGTGTGCCAAGAGAGAAATACGAACAGCGTACTTTGGGAAGTAGTTAAGGAGACATTAATTCGGATTTGGGAACCAGGGAGGGCTATTTGGAAGTGGTTTAGGGCCCTGAGGCTGGTACTTCCAAAGGCATATTAAAGAGTGGTGGTCCGGGAAGAAGGGTCTGCTTGTGGTAAATGGAAATGCAGGATGTGTGGGATATATTTAGGACTACACCAGCAGGGAATTTAGTACCTGGAAAGAATAGTAATGATAATGGCCAACACTCACTGAGTGCTTGCTGTGTGCGAGGTACTGTTCTAAGTGCTTAGCATGCAATTATTAAGTTTGTCTTCACCATACTTATGAAGTAGATACTATTATGGACTGATTTGTACAAGGAAAGACTCAATAACCTACTACCTATATATCTATATATCTATATCTATATCTAATATCTATATCTATGCTATAAATGGGTAGTAGATCTGAGATATGAATCAGGCAGTTTGTTCCAGAGTAGTATTCTTAAAAATATGGCCCTTTATTAACTTTTTGTTGCATTCTTTCTGCAGGAATTGCCATCTTTTGCATGCTACTCACTTACTACATGTGGATCAAAGCAGTGAAGACTGGTTCCATCTATTGGGCAGCCAAGTGTGCCCTTGCTTATTTCTACATGGTAACTTTTCACTTCTTTCTTCTAGGAGTTTCTCTATGTCCGAATACCTACTGGGATCAACTGTTTTAAATTGGAAGTAGCTCTTGGGCTTTGAGACTATGGAATGGAAGCTAGAAGTCTTTACTCTCTTGTATCCATACAAAGACTAACCCAAGGCAGGCATGGATGTCGACTATATAATAGCAAGATAGAGATGTTTCAGTTTTTAAAGTTTTCCAGATACTGTATTTCCTTTGGGTGCATATTGGTTGCCAATTCTCTTTTCTGATATGTTCCCCTTAAGTTTCTTATATATCTAGATTTGTTTGATTTTACATATACTCTTAGACTTCTTCCTTTAACTGCTTCCACTTGCTCATGTTTCCCATGTATCCCTAAGTTCTCCATGTGAACTTAAAACAGCTTGCATCTAGTGTAGCCCTGAAGGTTGGGTGCCTCTTGTTTTGTAATTTTGATGCCAGGGGCCATAGGGAATAGGGGATTAAGTTATAGCAATGGGTGTGAATTTGATTTTCCTATTTAAAGAAATCAGTTATTTAAACTCTTTAAGCCACTTGGCATAAATGAAGTTTGTTAGTTATTATAAAGATATGTTCTTACAAAGGTCACAGGTAATATCCCAAGGTATGCTGGTGGTGGGAGGAGGAGGAGTGCTCAGAGGAACTGTTCTTTTTCATCCTGTCACAGGTCTCTTCATGGGGAGGCTATGTGTTCTTGATCAACTTGATCCCTCTCCATGTACTGGTACTGATGCTCACGGGACGCTTCTCCCACCGGATCTATGTGGCCTACTGCACTGTTTACTGCCTGGGCACCATTCTTTCCATGCAGATCTCCTTTGTGGGTTTCCAGGTGAGCTCTAGGCTGAGTGGGATTTTTAGCTTGTACTTGTTTTAACCAGCTCCACCTAGATTGATTTATCTTGGATTTTGGTGAGGAGAGTAAGACTTATTCATAGGTCTCACCTTGGATTGCTGGTGTTAACTGAAGTAACAGAATCACTGGTCATTAAACTCTCCTTCCAGGAGTTCATTAATGTTTGCTCCATGAATTTTGACTGTTAATGTGACTTAGGTTTGTAGGAAGAGGAGAAGTATTTTGGCTGAGCTGCCTTGATATAAGTGATCATAATGATTCCTAATCCTTTTTAATGATAATGACACCATTTAATGATAATGATCCCTAAACTTAGTAAAGGGGCCTAAGCAAAAATATTTCAGAAAGTAGAGCACAAACCTTTTAGCCTTATTACCCTCCAGAATTAAGAGACAACTATTAAATCTAAACAATATGGTGTGTTTCATTTCTCATGTCAGTCTCATGAAAGTGGAATCTTTATTCAGAGGTCAGCAAGTATTTCTTTACTATCACCTATATGCAGTTTGCTAATCACTGGGAAATGTGAAAAGTAACAAATTGGTCCTGGTCTTTGAGGAAGTTACAGTCTTGCTGGGGGGAAAGAAGTACATGCATCTGTCTAGAGTCTATAGTATGTGGTTCTGGAAATGTAGTTCCCGGACCAGCAGCAACAACAGTATCTGGGAACTTGTTAGAAAGGCAAATTCTGGTGCCTCGCTACAGACTGACGGGGGTGGGGCTCAGCAATCTCCGCTCCCTCCTCACCACCTCCCATGGTTATACCTACTAGAGTTTGAGAACAGGTGGTTTAAACAAAGTTAAGTGGTGGAAGAGATCTAAAGTTCAGGGAACGTGGAGGGGAGTGATGGAATTCAGTTTGGCAGATTAGGGGGAAATGATATTTGCATTGGGCCTTGAGTGATGAGAGTTTCAGTGAATGCAAATTTTATGATAATGAGAAAATTGCAATCCAGGCTAAAAGAATAGCCTGAGCAAAGGCCAAAGATGTGATAGAAAATATTGGATAATATAGCAGGTGAGCTAGACCCTCCTCTAGATTGTCCCTAGTTCCTTGGTGGCTTCAGTACTCATTTGACCCATGGCTCTGAATTAGGTCAGGGTAATTCAGGTTTAGGCTGGACCCATTCTTTCGCTAACGTTATTTTCATACATATGCTTTCACCAACAGCCTGTCCTCTCCTCGGAGCACATGGCAGCCTTTGGGGTCTTTGGCCTCTGCCAGATCCATGCCTTTGTGGATTATCTGCGCAGCAAGTTGAACCCACAGCAGTTTGAAGTTCTTTTTCGAAGTGTCATCTCCCTGGTCGGCTTTGTCCTTCTCACTGTGGGAACTCTCCTCATGCTGACAGGTAGGAAAGGTTCATATCTTTTAGTATTAAATGTAAACTCCAAAAATAAGGGTTAAGCAAGATCCCTTCTTTTTCTCCTATTTCTATTTTCATTATGAACATATGAAGTCCTACTTCAACATTTATTTCCCTCGTCAGCCTCCTGTTTGGACTCAGCATAGCAAAGGATGTCTTGTTAGAGTGGCTCTTAATCTCAGAGGAATCACGCTTGATCCGAGGACCACATCTCACCTTGCTAATTATTCTTTTTTTTTTTTTTTTCTTTTCCCTTTTTTGGTTCCTGTTGGTAGGACGGGAGAAATCCTAACATTGTTTGCCAAAACCTTACAGCATGGGCTCATCTGATCCTGTATGCATGACACCACAGCTGTTTAGTTACACATTTTCCTCACTTCCACTTCTGAGAGGCTGATTTTATTTGCCAAGTTTCTGTGTATTGTCTAATTCAGAGCAGCACTGGAGGAGAGGGCATAGTTGACTTAATTTATAGAGTTAGCCTTGGTTTGACCAGATGTGGCCTAAACCCTCCTAGGAAGCACTTCTGCCTCCCGTCTGAGTTTATGTACAGCCTGACTTATTTTGCTTGCTTTACTGACGAAAGTGTACTTTCCAGTTTGAAAAAAAGGCAGGAGTGAAATTCTCCAAGTATTGATGGCATTTAAACAAAAACCTAGTCCTTCTGTCTCAGAGAATCTTATTGAAATTCGAAGTTGTGATTAGTTAGGATTAGATGTTATTTGTTTCAGGAGTGATTTTGAAATATTTGTTCTCTTTGCTGCCAGGAAAAATATCTCCCTGGACGGGGCGTTTCTACTCACTGCTGGATCCTTCTTATGCAAAGAACAACATCCCCATCATTGCTTCTGTGTCTGAGCATCAGCCTACGACCTGGTCTTCATACTATTTTGACCTGCAGCTTCTTGTCTTCATGTTTCCAGGTCTGTCTGCCTTGTGTTCTAAAGTGGCCTTCTTTGTAAGAGTTGCCATTTTGTTCCAAAATAAGTAAAATACCCTCACCCTTGTGTTCTTTGCCTACTTACCCTTTGCAGTACAGAGGTTGATGGCTAAGCATTTTTTTCTGAAGCAGAGTAGATGTTAGAATTGAATAGTTGCAGACCCTGGGAAGTTCAGGACCTCAGTTTTCTGCTCATTTATGTGTGAAAATTTGTATTCAGGGTGTATGTGTGTGTATGAATACTTCTAGTGTGCTTCTCTCCCAGTGCCCATCCCTGGGTCCTCCCCATTAATCCAGAATGGGCCTGGCAGATTGTAGAGCCTCTTCATCTAATGTATCTTCCAGCCAATCCAGATATGTTTTAGAATTTACCCGTTATCTGGGCTTCCTTTTAAAAATTTTTTTTTATTTTATAAGATAACTTACAAATTTTTTTCTTACTATGAAACGAAGTTATCTATTGCAAAAAATATATAGATAAGTGAAAAAAGTTAAAAATTTCAGTTCTCACCACCTATCTGTTGCTACTATTAACAGTTTGATGTATATTTGTCCAATTGTTTATTGAATAAAAATTAAATGCTAGTTTTCCCCGATTATTTTTATTTCATAAGGAATCATGATAATTTCTGTTTAGCATTGTTTTAGAGAAATAATATTTAAGATATATTATTTGTTAACTTTTTTTTAAAACTACAGAGATGTGTAACGGAGAAGGCAAATGCTCTATAACCTCTGTAGCAGTTTTTTAATGTAGCATATTAATTTTATAAAATAAAACATGCTACAATTTTTCTTCTTAATGTTGGACATTTACGTGGTTTTTGATTTTTTTCTATTTTAAAGAGTGCTGTAGAGAACATCTTTCCATGTATGTATGTATGATTGCTTTTTTAGCTGCTTACTTTTTACTTTTACTCTTGCAGTTGGTCTCTATTACTGCTTTAGCAACCTGTCTGACGCCCGGATTTTCATCATCATGTATGGTGTGACCAGCATGTACTTTTCAGCTGTCATGGTGAGGAATTCCCTCAGTCCTAGCACACCTTTGCACTCCTCACTCTGGGTGCTTTTTGTTTCCTGCATAAGCAGGGTTCAGAAAGTACTGATGATTGTGCCCGTGCTTTCCTCTGAGCGTTGGAGGGCTGCCTTGTAAAGCTGCTCACGGGTTGATCCTTCACCGGAAGGTGCGACATTCATGCACTCTGATTGTGGGGCCCAGCTTTCTTGGATTCATGACCTTGTGTTAGGGAGAGGCACTTCTGCACTTGTTGGAAAAAGTGACCCTGGGCACGCTCCTTCCCTTCTCTTCCTGGGTGTCTTAAAAAGGGACATGATGGAGGCTTGTTGAGTTGTCAGAACGAGAAATTTTATATATTGCAACAAGACTGTGTCTCACACATTTTTGATCCCAAACCATAGTTAAGAAATATATTTAATATTACTCAGGACTCTCATACATATATACATATCTGTATAACTGAAAAACTAAGATTAGAAATATATACTTCTACTGTAGATTTATCAATTATTTTCTCTTCTATTTTGTTCTATTTCATTGAAAAGTCATGTTGTTAAAAACCCCTAAATTAATGTTATGAGATACTCATACGTTGAAAACTATAGTTTGTAAAACACTGATTAGACTGCAGTCTTGCTTCCTGTCTCTTTTAGGTGCGTCTAATGCTGGTGTTGGCACCTGTGATGTGCATTCTTTCTGGCATTGGAGTCTCCCAGGTACTGTCCACGTATATGAAGAATCTGGACATAAGTCGTCCAGACAAGAAGAGCAAGAAGCAGCAGGATTCTACCTACCCTATTAAGAATGAAGTGAGTATAAAGCAACATTAAGAACAGGCTTGGGAAACTGTGTGTTCATGTGTGTGTGTGTATGTTTGTTTGTGTATGTTTTTGGGTTTGAGTAAGGGGAGTAAGAAGATTGTCGTAAGTGGTCAGAATTAACTTATACAGTCCCTGACTTATTTTGATTCATTTATATTATTGACTGTGTGTAAGAAGCTGTTCTGTGTTGTGTAAATTTAATTGGTTTTATAACATTTTTTCCTTGTGTAGGTGGCAAGTGGGATGATACTGGTCATGGCTTTCTTCCTCATTACCTACACCTTTCATTCAACTTGGGTGACCAGTGAGGCCTACTCTTCCCCCTCCATTGTGCTGTCTGCTCGTGGTGGGGATGGCAGTAGAATCATTTTTGATGATTTTCGAGAAGCGTACTATTGGCTCCGCCACAATACTCCAGAGGTAAAGATCGGGAAAAGTGGGGTTGTGGGTAGGGTAAAGGGGGAGGAGACTTTTGATGTTATGGTGAATCACAGCTTTCAGAAGGTGGAAAACTTGGATAAATTGTAACTATAGGACTCTAGTGTTGAATGAGCTTTAAATTAAAGGTCACCTCCATTCAATTCAGGATTTCCTGTCCTTACTGGTATTGATGGTGATTTTATCATGAGGTGGACTATCCCAATTAAATAAGAAGAAAAAAGTTACAGACAAATAATGCATGTTCATTGTAGAAAAATCAGAAAATAGAAGAAAAAAGGCAAATTTTCTATAATGTGATCACTTAATGATAACCACTTTTAACATTTTGGTTTATACCTCTGAGAATCTGAAGTGATTTCTTTGCAGTAGCTATTAGAAATGGCACTTCTGAGTTAGATTTGTGAAGAGTCAAAACTTTAAGAATTTTTTAATCCTTTCCCATTATATCCTGTGATTTGCCTTTCCCCCATTATTATAACTGATTTTTAAAATAATATTAAAGGCCATTTATTTAATACAATTACCTGGAGAGGCCAGCCTATTTGGAAATATTGATCAGCCCCCTAACCTCCGTTCGTAAAAAAGTGATCTACAATGAAAGTATTAGGAATGTATAATTTGCACTGAGGTTTCATGATTGTATATATAGGACCAGGTGCAAAGATTTATTTTCTGTTGCATGCATTATTTTGTGAAGAAATTGATTAATTAGCCTTGCCTCATCAGATGCCCTTCCACTCCACCTCTTGTATGTGATTTTTGGAGGCAGTGAGAAGCTTGTTATTTTCATTTCCCATTGCTGTTTTCAGGATGCTAAGGTCATGTCATGGTGGGATTATGGCTACCAGATTACAGCTATGGCGAATCGGACGATCTTAGTGGACAATAACACGTGGAATAACACCCATATTTCTCGAGTAGGGCAGGTAAGGTAAAGGGATCATTTGAGTGTTTGGCCCACGGGGTCTAGTGCAAAGTATTTCTCCATGAGGGATCATATGACTTGGAATTTTGTTCTGAGAAATGTGCGTGTCTTTTTCTAGGCAATGGCATCCACAGAAGAAAAAGCCTATGAGATCATGAGGGAGCTGGATGTTAGCTATGTGTTGGTCATTTTTGGAGGCCTCACTGGGTATTCCTCTGATGGTAAGTACTAGATTCTACTTCTGGCTGTAGGCATAGATTCTAAGAAAACTGGATGGTGCTCGTATTTTCCTGTCCTTCTGTTATCTTATTAACATATTTTTTTAATTGGGGAAGTTCCTGAGTATTTACAACTTGAGGTTTTTTGTTTGTTTTTGCAACAAGTAGAAAGTAAATGTAAATATTTCTCATGTAGGTACAGCATGCTATACTTGTTTAAGGTCTAGGAGTAGTTCTACAACCATAATATAAAGCTCCTGAAAAGAACTTAAGGTTTAATGTTTTTTAGTAGGTTTAAGCCATAGAATAATCTGCCAGCTTAAAATGTTTTATATATGTTGTGTCCAGCACAGTCTGGGCATGTGCCCTGATGGGGAATGGAACTAGCAACCTCTTGGTGCATGGGGTCAATGCTCAACCACTGAGCCACACCAGCCGGGGCTACATAAGTCACTTTAAAATGTCGGTTAGTCAGATTTAAAAAAAAAAAAAAATAGGGGAAATGAATTTTATTTATTTTTACTTAACTTTTTAATTGAATTTATTGGGGTGACATTATTCCCCCCATTATTACAACTGCTTTTTTTTTTTGATACTGTTAAAGACCATTTATTTAATACAATTATCCGATAAGGCCAGTCTATTTATTTGGAAATATTGGTTAATAAAAATATATAGGTGTCAGGTGTACAATTCTATAATACCCATCTGTATATTGCATTGTGAGTTTACCACCCCAAATCAAGTCTCCTTCCATCACCATTTATCCCCCCATACCTTCTTCTAGCCCCTATAAATGAATTTTAATAATTTTATAACAATATTATTATTTAATATGTAATCAAGATATTTTACACACTTTGTTTGGTTTTGGACTATTTCATACTTACGGCACATCTTGATTTGGACTAGCCTCATTTCAAGTGTCAGTAGCTACATGTAGGTAGTAGCTGCTGTCTTGGACAGCTCAGCCCAGCTGATTCCTGGAACTAATTTCACTTGTGACTTAAGTCTGCACCAACTGTATAGGATTTTAGCAGTGTAGTAATCTATAGGACAAGCTGTGTATTTTGAGGGAAAATGTTTTGTCTAGAAATTGTCTTTCCAGTTTTTATAAATGAGTTAAGTGGTGCCATTCCCCATTAGAAAAATATTTGGGGAATTTCCTTTGAAATAGTGAGCTTTTCATTAATTGGTTTAGCTCCAGCAACCTTTGTAATGCAGCAGTTCTTTCTTTTTCCCCCTAGACATCAATAAGTTTCTGTGGATGGTCCGGATCGGAGGGAGCACAGACACAGGCAGACATATCAAGGAGCATGATTATTATACTCCAACTGGGGAATTCCGTGTGGACCGGGAGGGTTCTCCAGTGCTGCTCAACTGCCTTATGTACAAGATGTGTTACTACCGCTTTGGACAGGTGTACACAGAAGCCAGTGAGTGATTTTTAGCAATAATAACAATAGTAAGAACAGTAATAGCTAACACAGGGTGCTTTCCATGTGTGAGGCGGCTCTAAGTGCCTCACATCTGTTGACTCACTTATTCCTCACAATAGCCCAAAAAGTAAATATTAATATTATCCCATTTTATCTATGAGGAAATTAATGTACAAATAGGATGTGTAACCGCCCAAAGTCACGTAAGTGGCAGAGTTGGGTGGAACTCAGGTGATCTGGCTGTATTTTCTGTGCTTTTTACCCATTATTTTTTCTTGTCTCTCAGTAAAAGGAATTGCAATGGAGAAAGGCATGAAGGGGGATAGATTAGATAAAGGACTTTTCATTTTTTTAGATAAATACATTGAGAGTAATCAAAGTTAAGTCTTTCCTTCTAACTTCACTTTCTTAGTTCTGCACTAGGGATAACTTCTGAACCAGATACAGGCCTTTGACTTCTGGTAGGTTTTCTCTGATCCATGGAAGAGTTACTAGAATCACAGAGGCCTCTGTGTAGCACTCCTCAGGAAGAGAGGGGCCTGGAAGTCAGCCCTCTCCTTCTTAGAAGACATAGAAGCATCATCATCTGGGAGTTAGGGTAACGCTGGATTTGCCCTTACTCTGACATCCTTTCTGCGGGTCCTACTCTCTAAACAAACTACAAGCTGAGGAATAACATTCCAGTTAGTAGATGACTCACCAAATTGATTTACTATTTCCTTAGGAAATCTGCACTGTAGAAAGAAGTGTATCCCATTTTTTGTCCCTTTCTAGAGCGTCCACCAGGTTTTGACCGTGTGCGGAATGCTGAGATTGGGAATAAAGACTTTGAACTTGATGTCCTGGAGGAAGCTTATACTACAGAGCACTGGCTAGTAAGGATATACAAGGTGAGCAGATATTATGCTGCCATCTTCCCACGTTGGTTCTAGTGCTAAAAGTGGACTATGTATTTCTAAAAGAGGGACATTTCTAATGTCTGAAAAGTAGTTTGCATTCACTCTGAATTTTACAGTTTTTATTTAAATTGTTCTTAGAAAACACCCTAGTCTGCTGTCATTGTGGCAATGTTGTCCGTGATATATTTCCAATTCGGGTTGAACTTCATCTTTCAGTGATTATCAGGCTTTAGTGGGGTAGGGGGTGGGGTGGAGAAAGGGTGCTTGTGCTTTCAGCTACTGAAGAATTTATGGCATAGAGTCACATAAATGTGTCATATCTCTAACGTAAGATTGAGAACACTTGATGTATTGGAAGGCAGATCGTTTATATTGTTCTTCACAGAAGTATTTCAAAGGCTACGCAGACGATAACTAGTCTCCAATCAGTGCTCGTTTAGTCACAAAGCCAAACTGAGCAGGAGAATCCAACGTAATCCCTCCCCATCTGGGTGACCCAACTAAGAAGAGAAGCTCCCCTAAACTGACCTGATTGTAACATTAAACTGACATCTTTATGTTGTAGGTAAAGGACCTGGACAATCGAGGCTTGTCAAGGACATAAACATTACGTCCAGCTCTGATATGCTTCGCACTGAGCGCGTCACATTTAGGACGCTGAAGATGTTTTTAAAATATGCAGTTTATAAGAACAGAGTACGATGGGATTACAATTGTCTGCAAGTTTTGCCCTGGGCAGTATGGGTTGGGCCAAATGCAATGATTTTTTTTTATAATTCTGAAAGGTTACCAAATGAAATGTCATGGCTTTACTTTGGTCAATTAAAGGGAGGGTTTTTTTTTTTTAATGTGCCTTATTTGTTTTTACTTTTGAATGATTTGAGGAAGTTGGAAGTTTATGCTGGGCTGATAAAAGGACAGAAAGCAGACCTCATCCCCGTTTTTAGCTTCCTAAATCAGCTACGTAGGGAAATACTATCTTTATCAAGTCAGGAAAACTTCAAGGGCTGGGTCAGATCCTACATATACAAACAATTTTGTCATTTCAAAAATTACAGCACTGAGCACAATGCTGTGCACATAGTGGGTGCTCAATAAACTTCTATTGAATGAATAAATGTGGGACTAGAGGAGTGCCATTTCTGGGTAGGAAAGGCAGCCGTATTGCCATCATGTCTCTGTTCTCAACATATCTTATCCTGGAAGCTCCAACTTTATGAGGGAGAGAAGGTGGTTAGCCAGATCTGATCTCTAT
This sequence comes from Murina feae, assembly GCA_004026665.1. Lineage (NCBI taxonomy): Eukaryota > Metazoa > Chordata > Mammalia > Chiroptera > Vespertilionidae > Murina > Murina feae. Next base: position 18,901 of record PVJC01015132.1, read on the forward strand.
TCTTTAGGACAAACTAGGTGGTTTTTGTTCGTTTCTTTCTTTCTTTTTTTAGCAGGAATAAATCAAGTGAGGATAAATCAGCAGTTCTGAAGACTCAAAGCAAACAGTTTATTATTCTGATTCTCAGTGGAGGAAGAAACTCCTCCAACATTATATATACAACTTGATGTTCAATAGGTATTTTAGTTTGAATCAGCTGAAATATAATCATGCATATCTGTTTGAAATCTAGCTCTTTAGTTCTCTCACTTATCCATGATATAGTAATGTGTCTTTGCTCATTTCCTTTAGTTTAGGCACTAAAACTCTAGTGGTTAAAGGCGAGCTACTTTATCCCTTAGTCTCTATTCGTTAGTATGTACCGTACCACTAACAGTCTCAACAATCTGGTTTTGAAGTCCTTGCCAAATAAGCTATACTCATAAGTTAGAAGGAGGAATTGCTATCCGTAGTACCTAGAGAGCAGGACTAGCCTGACTACAATAAAGGGGAAGAGAAACTTAAAAATTTTAACTCAAAGCACAGTAGTCCTATGGATATTATTTTATGTTGGGATAAATAGTCATGTTCAATACAGTAGGAGACTGTATCTTACAACACAGGACATACACAGTGAAGTATATAAACCATAAGTCATTATAAAAATATACAAGGTAACTGTTTAGTTACCTGCTGAAACAGGAGCAAGTACATGGCTTTTAGATTAGTCAAAATGGTGCTCCTAGAGGGTGTGCTCAGGTATACATACGTACCCAGGGAACTTAACTTTCCAAACCAGTTTATATACCAAGTGCTTTAACTGTGTGAGATTTAGTTTTGATGCAATATTTGATTTACTGTATGTAAATACATTACTTGATTTATATACAGAATTCCTCCCTACTGAAAGAGGTTATTCTGAGGCTTATTTTTTAAAATTTCTTCTTACCAATATGAATAATACCATTTAGAGATCATTAATGGTCTTTCTCTATTAGTAATATGGGGACTCCTTTAACTTATCACTGTAGTTGTTGCTTTGGTGATTTTAATGTTGTTATTTCCTAGGCTGCATGAAGCTGTCTTTTTGAAAAATTAACTTTTCATTGTTACACTTAGTGTAAGAAAACTCAGTTCTAAAAAGCAACAAGTTTTCCACTCCCCCGGAGGCAACCACTTTCAACTCTGCTGATTCTCACGTTACTTACCTCCATCTCATTAAATAACTTGCTTTCTTTTGCTATGTGTTGGTTTTTCTATCTTAGGTATCATTGTTGACTTTCTGGTGTGGAAATTGAAGAGTTAGCTCTTTTTCACCATCCTGCTATTCCCATGGACCACTTTAAGGTTCTATTATAGTTATGATTTAGCTTAGCTCCATAGTTTTTACCTTATGGCTTTGTGGTATACTATTGCTACTTTTTTTTTTCCCTGTGTAACTTTTTTGGAGGGAGTTTTTTCATTTGTTTTTGTATTTGTCACTAATTTCTCCCCAAGCGCTCATTCGTTTCCAGTTCCTTTTAATATGCTCAGGCTCCCTGGGTATATCTTAGAGATGTATTGTTTTGGTATGTACCAGTCTGGTTTATTCTACAGGTTTGTTACACACCTCTTGAGTTGGTGTATCCTTTCACTGTCATGTATGTTAATCTCCTGAATTCTTTCTTGTCTTGTCACCTCTAACTGCCTCCCTGAGAAAGTGTGTGGGAGATAAATTTCTTGAGATTTGAATGTCTCATGTCACAGTTAACCGGTTGGCTAGGCATAGCATTCCAGGATGTGAAGAACTTTTCCTTAGAATTATTTTGAAGGCATTGGCCCATTGTGTTTTCTCTTCTAAATGTTGAGGAATGCAATGCTGTTCTCATTCTAACTTTTTTGCCTGAGTCCACTCCCTCTCACTTCCACTCCCAGATCTCTTAGGGTCTTCTCTGTAATTTTTTGAAAAATTTCTAATGATGTGTCTTATAGTGGATCATCCATTGTGCTGGGTACTTTAAACTTTTAAGTTTGGAAAGTCAAGTTCTTCAGTTCTGAGAAATTTATTTGAGTTATTTGTGGATTTCCCCTAATTCTCTTTCTCTTTCTGAAAAATAAGCTATTTGGATGCTGGACTTACTGGATTAATCACCCAATATTCTTATTCTGTTTTCCATCTATATGCTTTGTTCTGGAAGATTTCCTTAAAAAATATTTTTTGCAATCTGTCTATGTAGTTTTCCTGTTTTCTGCTGTTACATTTTTTAATGTCCAAGAAGTGTTTTTCTGTTTTGTTTGAATATTCCTTTGTTTTGACATTGTTCATATTAAAGGCCTTTCAAATTCTTAGTTGTCTGCTCTTTTTAAGAGTGGGACCGTAGCCCAGTGGTATGGCTCAGTGGTTGAACATCAACCTATGAACCCGGAGGTCACGGTTTGATTCCCAGTCAGAGCACGTGCCTGGCTTGTGGACTCGATCCCCAGTTTGGGGCATGTAGGAGGCAGTCAATCAGTGATTCTCTCATCCTCGATGTTTCTTTCCCTCTCCCTTTTTCTCTGAAATAAAAAAAAAAAAGAGTGGACTCAAAAACTGATTGGAGGTCTGTTTGGGGAAAGGAGTCCTGCTCTGAATGTGGGCCCCCTCCTGTGATCTGGCTGGAAATCCCGGATATTGACATTTTTATATCTTTTTATATAAGTAACATTCCCTTGAGAAGGCTTGTAAATCCTCTAAGGATACAAGGCAGGCTGCCACGTTTCTAATTGGGAAGAAGGCTTTTGAGCAAGCATGTCACGCGTGCAGCGTGCACTGACACTTAATCCCTGTTTTCAGGAAGATACCCAAGCCTGTAACTGCCTGATGCTCTCCAGCTCAGAGACCGCGTACTTATGCCCTCAAGTCTTGTACCAGCTTTGGGGAAGGGTAGTGCTTTGGGACAAAGTGAGAAGATTCCAGGGTCTCCTTGCTGCTTCCTTGTCTTTCAACCTACCCTCTATATTGGGCCTTTTGGAAGCTCTGTGATGTAAATCAAGTTGCTTTTCTGCTTTCCCATTGTTGGCTCTAGGATTCATCTTTGTTTTATCTGAAGACTTCCCACCTGCCGAAATCTCGTTTTTCATACTCTTTTCTGGTGCCTTTTAAAGATTTACTATTTTCGTAAGGTTTCAGAAGGGAACAGAGGCTATTTTGTGCAGTCATTCCCCCAAGGGGCTGTCTTTACCTGGATTCTACCTGAAACAGGTATGCCCCCCCTTTTTTTTTTCCAGGTTAATTCCATGCACACACACAGAAAACGAGCAGGTCCTCGTATTCTTTGTTTGCAGCGCACAGTGGGCAAACTAGAGAAAATGTAGTAAAAGATGTGAAAGCTTTATCACAGGAAGCCTACCCTGTGACCTCTTCTCAAATAGGCACTTTGAAACGCTCTGGTGTTGTTTTAAAGCAGATGTGTGCATTTTTAAAAGGGAAATTTATTGGCCCGACTGGTGCGGCTCAGTGGCGGAGGGTGGACCGAGGCACTGCGAGGTCCGCCGGTTCGATTCCCCGTCAGGAGGGCATATGCCAGGGCGGCCGGCTCGACCCCAGATCCCCGCAGGGAGTGTGCAGGAGGCAGCTGACCACCCATGTCTCTCTCTCACATCAGGAAGAACTACTTTGTAAAATACTAAACTATGGGTTTAAAAATGTATCGGGGTGACAGCATTTTTGTGTGACGCATTTTATACCGATTTTACTCCATTACCAGTAACACAATCGCGCCGTTACCAAGGTACGCGGCCCCGTTTTAAGAAAGTGGAGAAGGTAACGGCGAGGACACCGCCTGTGCCCTCGGTCCCGTCATGCCCTCCACGCGGGAATACCTGCTGAGTGTTCCGTGTTAGCTTACCCTCAGGCAGGCCCGTTTCCTACTAACACTGGTTACTTACAACGCGCTCCGTAAAGTCAGGCGAAACAGCGTGTCTGCTCCACCTACCTGCCCGCGCCTCCCACGTCCCGCACGAGAAGACGGGGCCGAGCTACACAGACGCTCCCGGCAAACGGCGGCGCGGAGGGGCCCGGGGCCGATCCCGTCCACGCCGGGCGCGGGCCCCCCTCGCACCCGCCCGCGGCAGGAAGTTCGGGAGGTTTCGCCCGGTGCCTGCTCTGCCAGGGACCGAGGGGCCGTCGGGGGGCCGCGCCTCACTTCCAAGTGACGGACAGGACGAGGCCCTCGCGTCCCGGTGCGGACCGGACAGGTCGCGGGCAGATCCTCGGAGGCGCAGAACCGGCGTCGTGGCGCCCGCGGGTGGAAACCCGGCGCCGCCCGGGACTCGGACGCACAGGGGCGTCCGGCCGCCGCCACCTCCTCCCGACCCCGCAACAGCCGGGGCGCAGCTGCAACCTGCGGGGCTGCAGCCGCCGAACTTCGCGAACCGGAAAGCGCGCCTCCTTGCTTTACGGTAAGGGCGCGCGCGTTTGCGACAGTGTGACGCGCTCCAGTTTTGGCGGGAAAGTCGCTGCATTTGGATTCCTGCGGTGGCGGGCAGAGGACGGCCTGGTGAGAAGGGCGGCGGGTGGGGTAGGCAGGGAGTCTGCAGAGGAGTTCGGGATCCGCAGTAGCTAGGAGAGCACGGGCGAGGGGTTCGGAGAGACCCCCGCGGCGGGGCGGCTCCGGAGGGCGGAGCGGGGTGGCACGGGGCGCGGAGGCAGAGGGACTGCAGAGACCTCCCCGCTGCTGGTCTGCGTGCCTCCCGGCCCCTGCCTTCCGCTCCTCGGGGCAGTTTGACCCCGCCCCGGGCTCCACCCGGCCCGGGGCACGCTGCGGGGTGGGGAGGAGGGGCGGCGGTGGTCGTGGTTACCTTTCCCCCTTCCCCCAGACCCCCTTTGCCCCTTCTCTACCTCCACCGGGAGGCATTGTCCCCCGACTCCATCACAACTGCTACAGTTGCTCCTCGGATGAGGGCCGACCCTGAGCATTCGGTGTGCGTGGGGGGTGGAGATGGTACACATCAGACGCCAGGATCGGGGAGACTTGCCTGTGGTTTACACGGGGGTAAAATATGGGTGATGGGGTGTCAGGGGAAAGAAGAGCTGTTATTTGTACGGAGGACTCCTGGCGGGACGCAGAGCTCAGCGACCTCGCCGAAGACGGACGCTCACCCTCACCACCCGCTGCCTCTCTCCCCCCCTTTTCTGGGTCCCGCCCGTTGCAGCCGCGGTGCACAGTGGAGCCATGGCCGTGCCCTTCGTGGAAGACTGGGACTTGGTGCAGACCCTGGGAGAAGGTGCCTATGGAGAGTGAGTCCGCGTCCTCAGCCCCTGCTGTCACGTTTGCCTTGTCCCCCTCTGTCTGGTGTGAGCCCATCCCCGTCTGTCTCGTTTGAGTCCATATGCGTTCATTTGGAGTTACTCTAACGCAGCGGGGCCTTGGGAAACGGACCTCTGCATGTGAAGTCCAGGACTGTTGGGGAACGGAAGTTGTGCAATCTTTTGCAAGCACTTCATTTCCTTTGACATTTCCTTTGTAAGGCGCCGAAGTCCGTTTCTCCTGCCACGTCTTCCTTCTTGAGCTTTAGGCATCGTGTTGGAATTGAACAAACAGACTCGCAGCCTGGTGACAGCTCATCAGCCTGTCACATACCGATCATGGTTTCATTCTCAGGCGAGCTGGGTGAGAGAGAGAAATATCCCTGTGAGAGGGAAACCTCCGTGCCCCAACCAGGGACTGACCCTGCACCCTTTTGGTGGAGGGGGTGATGCTCCCGCGAACTGAGCCACCCGTGGGGGCAGCGAGCTTCTTATACTGTCGCATGCCTCTGTCTCCTTAGCTTTAAGATGGCAATCATGGTACTGACCCCATCGGTGCTTACAACAGTTACCGCAGGATTCGTAAATGCTAGGTAGTGTTACTAGAAGTAATGAAGAGAGCATGTGTATATGCAGTGTGGCCTGGAATGGTCATCCCAGTTTAGTTCATTTTCTCCAGCATTTATTGAATGACTTTTGGTTCAGTAGCATAATGACTTCTTTGGTGCATTGTCTGTTGTACCTCACATTTCAGAAAGGAGGAGGATCTTTTGAGAACATGGCAGAAACCTTCCCCATGGTTTCTCCTTGGTGGATACATTTGTAAAAGTGCAGTAGTTCTGGATGGGTCGGGTTTAGTCTTCTTTGAAGTTTTAAAATAGAATTCAGGTGTCTGGAATGTTACAACTTTTCTTTTTTAGGGTTCAGCTTGCCGTGAATAGAAGAACTGAAGAAGCAGTTGCAGTGAAGATAGTAGACATGAAGCGTGCCATAGACTGTCCAGACAATATTAAGAAAGAGATCTGTATCAATAAGATGTTAAATCATGAGAATGTGGTGAAATTCTATGGTCACAGGAGAGAAGGCAATATCCAGTATCTATTTCTGGAGTATTGCAGTGGAGGAGAACTTTTTGATCGCATCGGTATGCAAAAGATTTAAGATAATTATTCTCCTAAATAAGTTTCTAAATTTCTTTCTCGAACTTGGGTCTGCTATATGGTCATCGTGCATAAGAATTGTTTATGCAACAGAGAAATTGGAATAAATGGTTTTGGTTTTGCAGCTTATATTAACACATGAAAGCATAAAGTCATCAAAACTCTCCCCCACCCCTAAGTTGTATAAGTGATTTGGTTGGTATTCTTGTTTTGTACATTTTAAGAATGATAAACTGTAGTCGTATTGTATACATTTAGAGATCCAAAATAATGGCATGTTACTATGTTTCTTCTTTATGTGTTCAAGGGAAATAATGTAGAATTGTCTAGGATTGCTTTTATAGAACAGAGAAGTACATAAAAATATGTTCTGTGGTTCTGAGTTTATTATTTAAAGCTATTGTATTAACAGTTAAAATTAATTATTAGAATCACAAGTATTTATCTCAGGAGAGAGTTGAGTGCAAAAGAAATCATGAGTTAGTAAGGGAGATCAAGATACAAAAAGATGACTGACAATAGAATACATCTTAATAAAATTGTGTTCCTGAAGAAACATCGCAGGCATTCATGACTTTGTTGTGGGAGAGGTTATCTGAAGTTTAAATCTGTCGTTAAATATCTAGTGAAATTAGCTTAGTTTTGCCCAAGCTTCCACTTTGGCAATTATACTTCAGGAGTGGAAAAATCTTGGCATGACATTTTGATGAAATTAGGGGAGAATGTGAAAGATCAAATAAATAATGGTTTATATAAGGTAAGCAGGGACCCTCAAGGTTGTGATTATATGTGTTAGTGGACTCCAGCATAGGATTCTGTTTACTCAAGTACAATCACAAATGTTTAACTTAGAATTAAGAGGTTATGTGGTTGATTCCTGATTATATGTACGCGGTAAGCTAACTTTCATCATGAATTCTTACAGAGCCAGATATAGGCATGCCTGAACAAGATGCTCAAAGGTTCTTCCATCAACTCATGGCAGGGGTGGTAGGTCCAGCTGACTCTAACTTTTACTTAAAATTAGTCTGAGTAAAGTAAGTTACTGAGCTCTAATATTTTTCCCTCTGCTTTCTTAGATTTATCTGCATGGTATTGGAATAACTCACAGGGATATTAAGCCAGAAAATCTCCTATTGGATGAAAGGGGTAAGTTTAGCATTTTGTGATTGCTACCTAAATTATTTTAATACCAGCCATATAAGGCTGTTTGAGGCTTTTGCATTATTGAAATTTCAGGGAATAACAAAACAAAATCCAAGGTTATACAGAGATCATCCTTTAGTATTTTCAGTGATTACTACTTACAAGTAACTTGGAAGTCAATGTCAGTAGTTTATTAAGATTGTTATCATATATAGATATTAACAGGTAGTTACACTAGCTACCTTCCAACTCAAATACAGGTAAACATCATCAATGGCTTACATACTATATTGTAGATGCAACTGATTTTTTAAAGAATTATTCCCCTATTTTGGGATAGTTGTTTTTTTGTTTGTTTGTTTTAAAATATATTTTATTGTTTTTTTTTACAGAGAGGAAGGGAAAGGGATAGAGAGTTAGAAACATCGATGAGAGAGAAACATCCATAAGCTGCCTCCTGCATACCTCCCATGGGGGATGTGGCCGCAACCAAGGTACATGCCCTTGACCGGAATCGAACCAGGGACCTTTCAGTCCGCAGACCAATGCTCTATCCACTGAGCCAAACTTGTTAGGGCGGGATAGTTTTGTTTTTTTTTTAAACAAATAAAGCAGTGATGACTGTTCTATAAATTTGTGCACAAATCCAATATAAAAATTGGGTCATATAATGAATATTTTTATGACACTTGCCTTTTTAAAAATTTTTTTTTACTTATACCCAATTCTGTGTCAGTACATCTAGCTATAACTTTATTTGAAAACAATTACTTATATATTTTTGTTGTGTACATGTATTATAAGATTTAGTCATTTCTTTATTGATGCACATTTAAGTTATTTACAAATAATAAAATGAATATCCTTATGTTTGTGTGTTTGAGGGAGTATTTTTGTGGATATAGTCGTAGAGATAGAAATTATTAGTTCAAAGAGTGTGTGAACATTTCGGATTTTAACATCTTTTGCCAGATTAAAGTTTAAAAATGGGGAATCTTCCCTCATTCCTAAGACTAGATTTGATGCCTTTGCTATAAGATTTTGTAGTGTCCTATGTTTTCCTAACCTTTGCAATAGTTGTCTGTTGTTAGTCTTCCCCAGTAATTAATCTAACTACACTGGCTGGCACAGTGCCATTTTGTTGTAGTAGGCATTCACCAACTATAAGTTAAATTGGAAGGTGTTTTTCTTTTAAATATATTTTTTTATTGATTTTTTACAGAGAGGAAGGGAGAGGAATAGAGAGTCAGAAACATCGATGAGAGAGAAACATCGATCAGCTGCCTCCTGCACACTTCCCACTGGGAATGTGCCCGCAACCAAGGTACATGCCCTTGACCGGAATCAAACCTGGGACCCTTGAGTCCACAGGCCAACGTTCTATCCACTGAGCCAAACCGGTTAGGGCTAAATTGGAAGTTTTACCTGTAGTTTATTTGTGTGGAAGATGGGAAGTTAGGGTAGAAATTTGCTTTTCTGGTTTGTTTTTAGCGTTCCTCCCCCTTTTCTAAACGTAGCCACTTTGATAAGTTCTGGTGGTTTGTGGATCTTTAGTTTGGGTGTGTCTTTACATGTAAATTTTCTTCCAGCCAACAGGCTTTGCTTGCTTCTGGGAAAGTTGTACCTAATACATTACTGATGTCTCCTCCTGCCTGCTGCACAACCCAATACAGGGCTAGGCTCTGCTGTAAGCCCAAGTCTCCAGTACCCTTTTCCTGCCCTTCTGACTTGAGTATCTTTCTTTAATCTGTTTGTATATCGGTATTTCCTTTTTTAAAAAAATACTTCTCTTGAATTAGCAGAAGCGATGAGTTCTTTCACTACTTTTAGCTAAATGATGATGTCTTTTATTTCTTCTTTTTAAAAATTTCTTTGTTGGCTCTTTTTAAGGCAGAGGAGTTCCACAAATCTTAGGTGACACCAGTGATTTTCCAATAAAGCTTTATTTAAGCGCATCCATTTACAAAACATTTTTATCCAGTGCTACCTCTTTTTCCTTTGGTTTAGATAACCTCAAAATCTCCGACTTTGGCCTGGCAACAGTGTTTCGGCATAATAACCGTGAGCGTTTGTTGAACAAGATGTGTGGTACTTTACCGTACGTTGCTCCAGAACTTCTAAAGAGAAAAGAATTTCATGCAGAACCAGTTGATGTTTGGTCCTGTGGAATAGTGCTTACTGCAATGTTGGCGGGGGGTAAGAGCTATTTAATCATGATAAAACTTGTCTCCTGTGGAAAGGCAGATTTGTTATTCCAAAATTAATGAAATAAACCAAGGGCATCCATATTCATGTCACTGGATTTTAATAGTAAATTATTTATAATTAAGTTGGAACTTTTTAAAAATGAGGTATGTGTAGCTATTAAATGAAATGCAACCGTAGCTCTTGCTTTTAAGATTCATGTGAATACTTTCGGAAAGAGAGGGCAAGTGGTTCGGCTCATCTATCCTTGAGTGCTTCTGAAATTTTTTGTGAGCTGGTATTCTTAGTTTGAAAGCCATATTGAGTTAACTTAGAGGAAATGGATTTATATTGTTAATTATTTTCCCTGGAATCTTACTGCATAATGATATGAACACTCAGGAAACTTGTTTCTTTTTTAGAATTGCCATGGGACCAGCCCAGTGACAGCTGTCAGGAATATTCTGATTGGAAAGAAAAAAAAACATACCTCAACCCTTGGAAAAAAATCGACTCTGCTCCTCTAGGTAACGGATTGAAAGTACTGATTTCTTGGATAATGAAGTGTAGTGCTGTTTGATCATTTTTTCTTACATTTTCTTTTTAACTTTTAAATTATCATAGAAATAATATAGATAATCTATAATCCTTGAAGATAAAAATAATGAATTTCAGAGAGAGAGATAAAAACATCAATGACGAGGGAGAATCATTGATCGACTGCCACTTGCAAGCCCCACACTAGGGATCGAGTGGCAACCTGGGCACGTGCCCTGACCTCCTGGTTCATAGGTCAACACTCAACTCAACCACTGAGCCACGCTGGCCAGGCAATAAAAAATTTTTAAAAACCAGTTCTATAATCCCTGAGAAATAGCTTATTTTAATATTTTGATATATACTTTTATACTTTGTTGTAAAATATATGACAAATATGATTTATGTGTGTTTTACTAAAAATGAGATTACACTACGTACACACAACATTTTGTAGTCTGTTTTGTGTGTGTGTGTGTATTAATGCTTTGTGAACTTTTCCTATGATGGTAATTATAGGCCTACGTCATTGTTTTTAAAGACTCTGAAGGTGTTCTACTATATGGATATTCCTTATTATACTCATCCATCCAGTTCACTTTTTTAGAGATCTAGATTTTTTTTTTTTAAACATCTTCATTGATTTCAGAGAGGAAGGGAGAGGGAAAGACAGATGGAAACATCAGTGATGAGAAGGAACCACTGATCGGCTGCCTCATGCACATTCCCCACTGGGGATCAATCCTGCAACCCGGGCATGTGCCCTGACTGGAATCGAACCCGGGACCCTTTAGTCTGCAGGCCGACGCTCCATCCATTGAGCCAAACCAGCCAGGGCTAGAGATCTATATTTTTTTCTAATTTTTTACTGTTATGAAAGAGATAATGATCATCTATATAACTAAATCTTTGCACATACCTTTAACTTACTTAATTAAAATAAAACCCCAGAAGTGGAATTACAGGATGAAGGACATTTGTAGCTTTCAATTATTCTGGTTTACTTTGCCAAGTTGTTTTTCAGAAAGTTCATATTATTTCATCACAATGTCATTAATTTACCTTAAAAAATATTTAATAGGTCTTTAAAAATATATTCAGTGTTTTTTGTTTTTTAAATTTAGTACCAATGACATTGTACATCTTCAATGTATTTTAGTTTTTTTAATGTATTAATGTCATTAGATCTTTGCACTTATTTTTTTATTGAACTTATTGGAGTAACATTGGTTAATAAAATTATATAGGTTTTAGGTATACAATTCTATAAGACATCTGTATATTGTATTGTGTGTTCACCACCCAAGACAAGTCTCCTTCCATCACCATTTACTTACTCTCTTCTACCTTACAATCTTTGCATTTTTACAATTATTTTTCACAATTTGTCATGTGTCTTTATGCTATTTTGACATGCAATAAGTTGTGTATTTTTACTTATTTAAAACTATTATCTTGTCCTTTGTGGTTCCTGACGATATTGTCATGTTTGGAAAGGTTATTCTAATGTTAGAAAAAAAAAATTCCCTATGTTTTCATTACCTGTTTTTTTATTTAAACCTTTTGTCCATTAGAAAATTATTTTTGTGATGAGAGATATATGAATTCTTTATCCAGCTAATTAGGATGCTGGAAAGGAAATTTTTAAAATAAAACTGTGTGAATGAGGACTTAACATGACATTGGAACAAGTTTGGTATTGAAAATGGATAAGTTGTATCTTTTTGTTAATGTTATCAGCTGCGGGGAAACATTTCTACCTGGCTGTTACACAATACCGTCTGCAAATAATTGAGAATCAGACCTGGGCAGACCTGCTCTAAGATATAGACAGTAGCAAAGAACAACTGCATGACATTAAAGCAATAATTTAGTAGCTTTAACCATTTATTCTGCCTCTTCCCCAGAAATGATATTTGGACATAAGGAGATCAAGAGAGATGTATTCCGTACCACAGCTGTAGGCTTTTCGAATCCGCATGGCTCTTTTGTAAATGTTTGTCTTAATGTCTTATTTTCAGCTCTGCTGCATAAAATCCTAGTGGAGAATCCATCAGTAAGGATTACCATCCCAGACATCAAAAAAGACAGATGGTACAACAAACTGCTCAAGAAAGGTAGTATCCTTAAAATACAAGTACTTTTATTCTGTGAAGTTAGGAATTTGACAAGAGTGCAGACATTTGGAAACAATCATTGAGGAGAAAGGGAGAGGAGACTATCAAGAGAAGCACAGGACCCACTGTCCGTTGAGGATCCAGCTGAGGATAGGAACCGTGAATTAGTGAGTGTACTTGTTACAGCTTCCCCAGTGGAGCAAGGAATGTTGGATAGAGCAGATTCATAATGTTCATTGCCATGATCATAAATAGTTTTTTATTTTTTAAAGTTTTTATTCTTTAGCTAGGTTTCTCTGTCTTCATAGGACATTTTTATTTTACCAAAAAAGGGTACCAATAACATTATGGCCTTGTCCTCCCCACGTGGAACACACTTACTGATCAGTGTTGGTGTAATTTGACAAGGGAAGCCTAGTGAGTTCGTAACGACCACATTTCCCATAAAACGTGTAGAAGGAGCCCTGTTTGTTGGATAAGTATTTTGGCGTTAAATGAATTCAGATGTCGTTTTACAACTTCAGATTGCCAGTTATATTAATTTACAAGTCTCCGCATAGAAGACTTGAAAGCATTTGTATTTATTTTATTTTATTTTATTTTTTAGGGGCGAAGAGGCCCCGAGTCACTTCGGGTGGTGTGTCAGAGTCTCCTGGTGGATTCTCTAAACACATTCAATCCAATTTGGATTTCTCTCTAGTAAACAGTGCTTCTAGGTAAGATTAATTAATCAAGGTCAAGTGCCTGTTGTCGGTAATATCCCCCATGTAAAGTAATATTTACGTGTATTTCATGTTAATAGTGATCATCACTTTTATTGGTGTGAGAATTGTCATGTGATAGTAAAAAGCCTGAGAAGTTTTATTTAAAGTTCTATATTTCCCCATCTCTTTAATGCCTTAGTGAAGAAAATGTGAAGTACTCCAGTTCCCAGCCAGAACCACGGACAGGTCTTTCCTTGTGGGACACCAGCCCGCTATACATTGATAAACTGGTCCAAGGGATCAGTTTCTCCCAGCCCACATGTCCCGATCATATGCTTCTGAATAGTCAGTTACTTGGCACCCCGGGATCCTCACAGGTAAGGGAATTTAGTTTATAAAGTGAATAATAGAAGCCACGTGTTTTTTTTTATTGTCTTAAAGTCTCTTTTTTAAATGTATAAGTCTTAAAGTATTAACACTTTATTATCGATTTTTTTTTTCTGACAAGGAAGAAATAATTAGAAGAGACCTTTATGTATAAGAATCTTAAATCGCAGAAAAAAGAATTTTAAGACTAAATAGCTACATATACCTCCTTTGGGTGATAACAGGTTTATTCTGCTTTTCTTTATTTGGCATGTAGAATCCCTGGCAGCGCTTGGTCAAAAGAATGACACGATTTTTTACCAAATTGGATGCAGACAAGTCTTACCAATGCCTAAAAGAGACGTGTGAGAAATTGGGCTATCAATGGAAGAAGAGTTGTATGAATCAGGTATATTTCATTTATTTTTCATTATATCTTTTCCTGAAGAAAAATTTAAATATTTGACTGAAAAACTATCATCAGTATATTTTTAAAATATATAGAGTAATTAGTTTGAAAAAGAAACAATGGAAATTGAAGGAATTTAAGTAAAATGTTCTTTAAATATTTTTTAAAGACTTCTCTAAGTTATTAAAAACCTTGAGACTCAAGTAATTATTTTCTCAAAATCGATCCATACTTAAATTGAAAAAGTAACAATCAACTTCCTTCTATGAAAGATGAATACATTAGCAATCCTACACTTTCTCCATGTCCTCTGCTCCCATCTACCAGTTTTTGTTTATATCATTTCTAGAGACCTGGTGCACAGGATTTGTGCACTGGTGGGGGGGCATGGCCTGTGGGGGTTGGCCTGCTGTGGGAGCACTGCTCATCCGGGTCAGCCCAGTGGCTGTGGACCCACCCTTGAGTGTCTGCTTCTGGTCCAGCATCTTCCATGGAGCCAGAGCACTCGCCTTTTCAGGGGACCCGGTAAAGGCCGGGCCCAGGGACAATAGCATTGAGAGAGAGCAGAGTAGGCCTCAGTCCCATGGTGGCCACGAACCCACCTCCTAGCCTCTGGAGTCAGGTCTGCGAGCCCAGCAGCGATGCTGCGAGGCTTGCAGACATTTGGAGGAGGTGGCAGGGAGCGAGGAGGAGGAGGAGGAGGAGGAGGAGGAGCAGCCTAGGGTTTGCAGTGGGAGCTGCTGCTCATCCTGGTCAGCCAAGCAGTGCTCCCACAGTGGTAGCACACTGACCACCAGGTGTAGCTCCTGCGTTGAGCGTCTGCCCCCTGGTGGTCATTGCGCATCATAGTGACTGGTCGACCAGTCGTTCTGGTTGTTCCGATGTTCGATCGCTGGGCCTTTATTTTATCAGATAGCATTTTTGGAACATTGACATTCTATTATCTTTAGGCTTTTCAAAAATCTTAGTATTGTGAAAAACCAATAGTATTAAAGGAGAATAAAGGGGGCTGATAAATAATGCAATCACTAGGTCATGGATTTAAAGGAAAAAAGCTATAGCAGATGTTATTGGATCAATTGGGGAAATTTGAATATGGGTTTTATATTAGGTACTGTTTTTGAATCAGTGTCAGATTTCTTGGGTATGATCATAAAATTGTAATTTGTCAGAGAATGTCTTGGGTTGTAGGAGAAAGATGGTGAAGTTTATGCTGTTTATAGCTTAGTCTAAAAAGAAAACAACCAACCACATAAAAAAAACCCTACACCACATACTTATCTAGATCGATAAGGCCAGTGAAGGGTATGGCTTAATTCAGTATATGGCTCCTTCACTTTTTCTGTAGATATGTGAGCTTTAAAAATGAGAAGTTAGGAGAAAATGCTACCGTGCAGAAATCTGAAGCCAGCCTGATTGTCCTCTCACTTGTATAAATAATTCACTCTTTTTTTTTTTTAAAGGTAGGTTTATTGAGATAAAATTCACATAATATGAAGATCATTGCTTTAACTATCTTAAAGTGGTTTTCAGCATATTCACAAGATTGTACAACTTGCATCACCATTTAATACCAGAACATTTTCTCACCTCTAAAATAAGTTGTACTTCTTTATTAGCAGTCACTTCTTACTCTTTCTTCATTTCCTGGCAGTCACTAATTTACTTTCCGTCTATGGACTACCTGTTCTGGATATTTCATATAAATGTAATCATATGATATATGGCCCTGTATGTCTGCTTTTACTTAGTATAAAGTTCTAAAGGTCAATCCATGTTGTAGTATTTAGCAGTACATATAGTATACTCCTTTTTAAAGGTTGGTAATATTTTATTGTACGGGTAGACTGCATTATGTGTATACATTTATCTGTTGATGGATATTTGGGATATTTGTACTTTTAAGGTATTATGAATAATGCTGCTGTGATCATTCTTATATAAGCTTTTGTCTGAACATATATGTTTGCAAGGGCTGTCATAACTAACTAAATACCACAGACTGGATGTTTTAAACAATTCTAGAGGACTTTCTATTGAATTTCTTTTTGGGTAGTTCTGGTATTTCCAAATTCAGATTTTAACTGGGACTATTTTTTTTTTTATGCATAGTTTCGCTGGATATGGAATTCTAGCTCAACAGTTTTTCTTTCATCACTTCAGATTTGTCATCCCACTGCCTTTTGGCTTCCCACCCATACATCTGGCTTGTTTTTATTGCCTTAGGTTACTGTATCAACAACTGACAGAAGGAACAATAAACTGATTTTCAAAGTGAATTTGGTAGAAATGGATGAGAAGATCTTGGTTGACTTCCGGCTTTCTAAGGTATATAGAACAGCACATATCTTTTTTAAAAACTTTGTTTTGCTTAAAGAGTATTTTTACATATTCATTGTAGAAGTTTCAAAAATACAAAAGAGTTAAAAAAAAAAAAAAGTTGAAAGAAGGGACTCAGAATCAAGTTTAATCTTATCATCCAGAGAGAACATTTTTGTTATGGTTAATCCTCACCTGAGGATATTTTCCATTGATTTTTTTAGAGAGAGTGAAAGGGAGGGGGGAGAGAGACAGAAAGAGAAAACATCTATGTGAGAGACACATTGATTGGTTGCCTCCCGCATGTGTCCTGACTCAGGCTGGGGATGGAGCCTGCATCCATATATGCCCTTGACCGAAACTGAACCTGAGACCCTTCAGT
>PVJC01015133.1:0-35464 GCA_004026665.1 Murina feae
TGATTAGGAGCCAGTGGTCCAGGATTGTGAGAGGGATGTCTGACTGCTGGTTTAGGCCCGATTCCAGGGATCGGCAGTTGGACATCCCTTGAGAGGTCCCAGATTAGAGAGGGTGCAGACTGGGCTGAGGGGACCCTCCTCCCATGCACGAATTTCATGCACTGGGCCTCTAGTTAGTGATAAAAATAAAAATAGATATGGAGCAGGAGTTGAGTAGGGAACCAAGAACTGAGGCAAGGCTCTCATTCCCAGATCAGTTCTCCACAGGCAGGATACAAATCAGAGGTGGAGAAGTGAGGCTGGGGTAGAAATAAAGCACCAAAGACTTGGCTGTCATTTCCCAAACCAGTCCTCCAGCCCCAGAAAATCAAAACAAACAAAAAAACAACAAACAACTATAGACTTACAGAAATCCTGACTAGAGAAATGGTACAACAGCCTCAAGTGAGCTTTGCAAATTGGCTAGTAATACTTTTCATCACTTAGTGTTTGCTGTAGCCCTCAGCTAATTTTAAAATAGCTCAGAACAGCAAATGTTACATCTGAGACAAATTTATGAGATGCCTAGATTCTGCCAGTGAATCATAGACCTTTGACCTTTCCAACATCACTGGCCCATACCTACAAATGTTCCTCAGAATTACCAGGAGAGGTTTCAAAAAAATAGGTACTACCAGACGCTACATCAAGACTTTCTGATGAACCAAACTTCCAGGAGTTAGAGCCCATGAATATTTCCCAGAGTACTGTTAGAACCATAAAAGCCAAATTCTCTCTCTTTCACTGTGGTGATCATCTTGCATTAGGCTACACCATGGTAGCAGCCCCAAATCCTGAGTGGATCACAACTATGGAGTTTATTTCCCACTCAGGTTACACATCAGCTGTAGGGGGACTGCCCCGTGGTGGCTTTGCTGCATGCATTTCTCATCCTGAGGACCAAGTCCAGTCTTTCTCGGCTGTTTTATATATAGCTGTTTATATACTATATGTATATCTGCGCTCTATATATATAGGGGCGGGTTTTGCCCCACAAGAATCCATTTTATGCCAATAGGGGTGATAGAACCCTATGGAGAATAAATGATTTATGCTACAGAAGTAGCCTGCATCCTTGTCTTATGGAAAGGGGTAAAGCATTGATAAGGAAACAATGAAATGACTTTTAGAGGGTCTGTTTAGATATGACTTATGTCATGTCTGCTCACATGCACTTGATGGCAATGAGGGGAGAAAGAATTCTCTTCCCACTAGGAGGCAATGAACATCACATGACAAGTTATAGGGAGGGCAGAGAATAATTGGGGAAGTAGCTCAAACTAGCACTCTGAATATCTTCAGGTGGAGAAGTAGAAACAGAACAGAAATTATTAACCTCATCACTTATCCATCTATAAGTAAGATGCTACATATCACATAAAAAATATAATCAGGCCCTAACCGGTTTGGCTTAGTGGATAGAACGTCAGCCTGAGGACTGAAGGGTTCCCAGGTTCGATTTTGGTCCAAGGGCAAAGGTGGGCACCTAATAATAGAAAGATTAAAATGTTTTAGTTTAGGGGGGAAATTTCTTAACTAAAAATGATTATCAAAAACAAAAGAAAAACAAACAACAGCTTGGGCTTATATGATACAATAGGTTCAAGAAAGAGCAGAATGCCATAAAATATGAAGGAGCAATTATAGAACAAATGAAAAGAGGTGACATTTTATTCATTTGAAAAATGTCTATTATGTACTTCCTGTGTACTAATCCCTAAATTCATGATTAAGAGGAGATAACACAGAACTATCAGCATGGTCTTTATCTCTCTGCTCAAAATACTTCCATGTACCAACCATCTTTAATCCCTAAGACATCAGGGGAACAAAATACCCTCTGCTCTTTTATTATTTTTTATTTTCTAACTAGAGGCCCCATGCACAAATTTGTGCACTAGTGGGTTCCCTCAGCCTGGCCTGTGGGATTGGACCAAGACCAGCTCTCTGACATCCCCCAAGGGGTTCTGGATTGCAAGAGGGCACAGGCCAGTCCGAAGGACTCCACTGGTGCACAATCAGGGAAGGGACACAGGAGGTTGGCCAGCAGGGAAGGGACCTCAGGAGGGCTCCAGGGTGTGTCTAGCCCATCTCACTCAGTCCTGATTGGCTGGACCCCAGCAGCAAAACTAACCTACCAGTTGGAGCGTCTGCCCCCTGGTGGTTGGTGCATATCATAGCGAGTGGTTGAGCATCCTTAGCATATCATTAGCATATTACACTTTGATTGATTGAACGGACAACCAGACAACCAGACACTTAGCATATTAGGCTTTTATTTTATAGGATGATGGAACCACACAATAAAATGTACAGAGCTATTTAGTTGACTCCAATTGATCTTTCTTTTTATAGCTTGCTTTCAATCATGAACTGCCTCAAACACTATTGTCTGTAAAATATTTTTGAAAAGAGATAAATATCCAGGTTTTAAACCCTCACTTACTACTGCTAATGTATAGCACTTTGTAAGTCACAAGAGTCTCTGATAAGAAAACACTCAAAGTTAAGAGCAAATATGTCAGCAAGACAGGTGAGCAGGTCCTTCTCTAGACCTAAGCCACTATAGTGTCATCAAAACAGTTGTTTTCTTTCTCTTCAATTCCAAGATTCCCTCACTGAAGCAAAAAGGTGTTTGTGAGAATCAGTTCACTGTGGATAATATCTACACTGAACAAGAAATGTTTTTTTAATTGAAATCTTAATATTGGTATGAATTTTAGCACACATTTTCTAAAATGCATTGACAATGACAAATACACTGATAACTTAGCTCAATTGTCACTCTCTGAGACATGGAAGTAGAATGCATGAAGTGTCTTTAAATATGAAAAGTATTTACCAAGCACTCGTTCATTCCTGTAATCAATAAAAAATTTAATGATCATATTACTTTCTCTTCTAATTATATCTTGAATTTGGAGCATGTCTCTGTTCTCACTCCTATTACCCGATTCTGGGCCACCATCATGTGCTTGAAAAACAAAAACCTACAAGTAGAAAAACAAGTCTTGTCTCCACTCTCTGCTCAGTCTACCCCAATCTCTACAAAGTAACCAGAGTGATCTTCCAAAAATATGTCTATTCATGTCACTGCTCCTCCATCATCTTCCCCAAATAATCCAATAGCTTCCAGTAATCTCAGGCCAGAGGATCAAAACAGTAACATGACTCACTAGACAACTGGTGATTTTCCCCCTGCTTATCTTTGTGGTGTCCTCTCCCACCACTCAGTTTCCAGAGCTCACCATGCTGGCTCACATTTCTGGTCACTTAGTTAACTATTCCCTTGAGTAGATTGTTTTTCTCTCTTCCCCATCCCTTCCACCTGGTAAAACTCTGTTCCTGTAACCTATTTATGTATCTTCTTGAATGTTGCTTCACTTAGAAATCCTTCCTTTACCACCCTTCAGTACCAAAATAGGAGCTCCTGTCATCTGTTGCTATTGCACACTAACTCTCTTCAATGTAGTCCCACATGTTTCCTTATCTTATTCCCTCACAGGCACACCCCCATTAGGTTTTGAACTTGATGCAGACAGGAACCAGGTCTGTGCTATTTCACTATTTTGATTTTAGAATCTAGCACCTAGTTTTTATTAATAAATGTTTGTTTAATACATGTCAAAGTCATTTTGTTCTCCCAGTAAGTGTGGGTAGAGCTAACTTGTATCACTGGACATGGAAATGAAAGTTTAATATCACCACCTGGAAGTTGCTGGAAGCTAGACAGAGTCTGAAACATTCAACTCATGGGGGTAGAAACAAAGCAAAACGGAGTTCACAGTAGAGTGTGTGTGACGCCTATAAATGATGGTAAGATGGGGAGGCCAGGCTTGGGGGCCAGAACCACAAGGGATACCCTGAGGCAAGTGACTCAATGAAAAGGGACCTTTTATCATACCTCATATTCTAGACGAAATGTTGGGTTGAACCAGATGAAAACATTGAACCAGCTGGACAATATGAAGAACAAAGATACTCAGGAGCTGACATAACCATCCACAATGGGCAGTGCCCATGGGATTGGGAGTCTATTCTGTCCACTGCAATAATGTTTATGTATGTAAAAGCATCAAGCACAGTGCATGGCAAAACAATGTTTCCTTTTTCCATCCGCCTGGAGCCCAATACCAACCAGAATGAACTTGTGGGTAGACTGAACAAAATTCTGCTTTTCCATTGAGTGTTGCTTGGAGAGGAGGTTCCTCCAGAAAACCAGAGTCATGTGATCACTCTCTCCATGCCCAGGAGATGCTCTTTTCCAGGCAAAATAAGCAGGTGGTCAAGAGTTCCATTCCTCGTCCTTCTACTGGAACTGAGCTAGGTTCTAAACGATTATAGGGTGAATTCCCAACAAGATGGTCACTGCTTCTCATTCCTAATGCTGAACGCACTGCCTGGCACACGGTTGGTGCTGAATATGTACATATCTGTGGGATATGCAGAATGGTTGAATCTCCATAACCAGTTCACTGTATTTTGTTTGTCACTTACTATGGAAAGAATATTTCATGTTGGATAGTTGTGCCAGTGAACATCATTTTCAGAAATGGGGATTTAGGAACACATAATTGAGGAGAAATTATTATTCCAGTGTAACAGAGAAAGCAATGATGACAGCTCCCAAACCTGACATTTTGCTTGCCCTTTACCATTAGGAAGAGATATTTGCAGTTTCCTTCACAGAACACATTTAATCATTAGGACAAAATAAATGCAACAAGTGGAAATGGATATAATTAGCAAGGATACCTTTTCCTTCCTTTCCCGTTGATCTCTGCTCTTTATCTGTTCCCGTTTACAAAGGTCATGACCACTCTGAGTGGAGCTTATCCACACACATTGAGATCCTTCATGTTTGGCTTGTCTCTCTCACCCCATAGCACATTATCTTTTTATAATATTTTAATCTCAATAAAATATGAGATTATAGCCAACCCATAGAAGGATGTTCTATGTTCCTTGTTCCTTGGATTCTTTACCATGTGTGGGCATGTTGGCCTAACTTCAAGAATGTCAGATGCTGCTTATTGCATGCAAGCTATTGTCTGCAGACAAGGTGGACAGTTCTCTGAGAATTAACAGCCCCCTTCCCTGGGGTAGCCTTTAACCAGTGATTCACTAGAGTGGAGGTATACCCCATCCCTCATCCTTGACCTGGATACTTGTAAGGCCTTTTCCAGAGTTTTCCTTGGGATTAAGGGCTATGGGATTAAGGTTCAGTCTAAAGGTATGGTGGCGGACATCACTCCCTGCCCGGACTCTTTCTCCCCAGCTGCACACACTACACATGTCTCTAGAGCTTCCCATTAAACTGCTTGCACTTGAAACCTTGAATCTGAGGGGACACAAACAAAGAAGAGGGAAATATCCTATATAATAAAAGCCTAATATGCTAAGTGTCCAGTCGTCTGATGACCAGTTGACTGTTCAACCAATCAAAGTGTAATCCTATCCTATATAATAAAGAGATGATATGCAAATTAACCCTCATGCCCTCACAAGATTGCTGTCTATGACCAGGCTGGCAGGGGGTTAGTGAGGGATGCCCAAAAGTGAGGGACACAGCCTGCTATTCTGTGTAGTGTGACCAGGCCAGCAAGGGGGCTATGAGGGGTGACCAGGCCAGCAGGGGGGCAGTTCAGGGCAACCAGGTTGACAGAGGAGGGTAGTTGGGAGCAACCAGGTCAACGAGGGGAGAAGTAAGAGGTGACCTGGCCGGTGGAGGCAGCAGTTGGGGGCAATCAGGCCAGCACGCAGAGGTAGTGAGAGGCAATCAGGCCAGTGGGGGGAGAGGGGAGGGCAGTTAGGGGCAACTAGGAGGCAGGCAGCGGAGCAGTTAGGAGCCAGGGGTCCAGGACTAGAGAGGGTACAAGCTGGGCTGAGGGGACACCACCACCACCAATACCACCACCCCCACACAAATTTTGTGCACTGGGCCTGTAATATATATATATATATATATATATATATATATATATATATATATATATATATATATATATATCAGGAACACTCTTTTCAGAGTCCTTTCCATGGCTGCTTCATGGAGCCTTTCTGTTCTCAACCATTGTTCCCTCCCTGTCAGGATCCCTCCGTAGTATGGAGCAAAAAGGGATTCTATGGAAAGTAATCTCACAGGGTAATCTGATCTGATCATGAATTCCTGGTGAGTAGTCATACCCCAGGCACATAACTTCTTTAGTCAAAGGCTTATCTTTGCCTTAAGCAAGCCTTGTCCATTGATTCTGTGCATCTAGGTCAACACACTTTTGAAATATACCATAACCACTCTCCACAGAACATGTAATCTTGTTAGCTATCCTGTAATCCAATCCCCATCTTTTCATTGCCTGCCTCCATGCAATCTTCCCTATATCCTTCCTTAATTTCAAATGCATAAAACAAACTACAAAACTGTTTCTCTCTAGAGCATTTGAAATCTTGCTCCCTGGCTTATGTCATCAGCTTGGTTCAAATAAACTCTCCTAAAGAAAAAATATTGTCAATTAGCTCTTTCCTGCCAGCGTTCTCGGGCCTGTGATATCCACTTTCTGATGATGAAACAGCTGGTACTCCTGCACCCAGCAGCTTGTTCCTGAATATCAGCCAGGGAATCCCTGGGTTTCTGAGTCAGGCCACTTTCTACCTCCTGAAGCATTAGTACTATTACATGGGGAAAAAACACAGTCTCTGGCCAGGCTGGTCAGAAGTTAAACAGTGAGCTTTCTCATCTGCTACTTTCAGACCTAAGCCTCTAGCCAGATCCAGCATATTTTAGCAAACAAAGGAATTAGAACATTGTTTTTACAATGTCCTACTTGTGTAATCCTGAAAGCTAGTGTATATTTGCTTCTAAAATAAAGGGAAGAGAATCAAAGGTCATGGGAGTGATTGGCTTCCCTGCTCCATGAAAAGAACAAGGTGACACAGGGCGACGTGTAACAGCGGGGCACTAGCAATGGATACAGGAGCAGCCAATTGTAATTGACCTTTGGAGCTCCCTGCCCTGAGATGTTATCAAGGCCACTATCTCAGCTGGCTTTCAAAGATAGCGTTGGAAGGTGATGTGCATTCAAAGTTGATCCCACAATTATGCCAGGTGTGCTTGAAATTATTAGCACTATCCATCTCCCGAGACGTGGGCAGAGCATTTTTGGCTAGACTACAAAAAGCATTCTAACACTGACATATGCAACTTGGCTACCTGTTTTGTTAGACAAAGCAAGGATGTGGTAGCAAGCCCAAGTCAGTTGTATCGTTTAGTACTTTGTGACTCAGAAATTGCTGTCACACTTTTGTGTAATTTCTGTGGCATTCTGTGAGGCAGCTTATTAATCTTTCCATTGCACAGCTACAGAACCCAAGGCTCAGAGAGAACTGACTTGCCCTGAATCACACGGCTGGTGAACAGTAAAGCTCTCACTCCAACCAAGATATGCAGACTGTTCATCTCTAACTTCATTCTGTACGTCGGATCAGTGAGTGCTTATTGCAAACACCCAGAGAGCTTTTAAAAATTAATGATGTCAGGGCACCAATCTCTCACCCTTCTCATCCCCAGAAATATATTTTGGTTTAACTGGGGCCTGGGAGTTCTTCTTTTTCTAAGAGCTCCTCCGTGGACTCCAAATATGCAGCCAAGACTGGGAAATAACCTGTTAGATGAAAATGGTGACCCACTGTGGTGTGCAATGCAAAGGATAGGCTGAGCCCTGACACCAAGAACTTTTTCCATCAGAGAAGGATGAAGACTAAAGTTTTCACACTGATGCTGTGTATTCGTTGAGTAAGTGTTTGCCTACTTGGTATAATATGGCAACCAACGAAAGATACTCCCCGTCGAAATTGTGCTCTCCTCTGTCCCTTTGCTGTGCCTGAAATAGTGAAGAGCTAAACGGGGCTGGTGCAGGACCAGAGTCTGGGAGTCTCCTATTGGGCCAGGCATTGATCACTTAATGGCTAGCTCATGGGCAGATCCCAATGAAGGAAATGGATGGTGCAACCAGCTAAGGAATGCCTGAGAGTCTTGGAGCAACAGGTTTTATTGCCAACTAGTACAGATATATTCTTATAATTTAACAATCCCTATGGCTGTATTGGTGTATATTGGCAGAATAATATCTTTGAATATGCTCCCATCATAATGATGTTCTGTTAAATGTTTACTAACTAGAGGAGGAATGAGAATAGAAGTCCTGAGTTGTAGTACTTGCCAATTCCTATGGTGTAAATACTCTCATCATGGCCAATTTTAAGCCATCAATGTGATATCACTAAATATTGAGCTGTGGAGAGATACACAGTAGCACACTATTGTATGGTATTTATACCATACAGATACAATAAAGGTATGACCTCAAGAATATAGCTAATAGTAAAATGTAGTAAATAATTAGAAAGCAACTTTTAAAATGTAATTTTTTGATAAGTTTACATCATTTAATTTTTAATAAAGGCTGAATTTAATGGATAGCTAATACAATTCTTAAAAATTTTAACAGTTGATTCTCAGAAGCTAGTACAGTCTGAACTCTGGTATATCACTGAACCACCCCAACTAATCACTAGTGTCACTATTTAAAAAAAAACTTTGGGAGGGTCTTAAAGAATAGCCATATATCATGCCTGCAAAGGGCAGGAGTCACCCAAGAGAATCCATAAACAATTAATGGCGAATTAATTTGTTAGACTGACTTACGAATCATTTTGTAATATCCTTGAAAAAAAAAGGCAAATAGAGAAGAAGCCTCAGTATCCTTATAAGAAATATAGAGATAATAATAAACAAAATTCAATTAGGTTCATAAAGCACAGTGACTAGAACATAGTAACCTCTAGCCAGGGGTCCTTTAACTTTTTAAACAAAGTGCCAGTTCACTGTTGGAGGGGCAGGCTATAGTTAAAAAATATATATATATGAACAAATTCCTATGCACACTGCACATATCTTATTTTGAAGTTAAAATAAAAAAAACAAGGCGGCAAAAACACCCGCATGTGGCCTGCAGGCCATAGTTTGAGGATGCCTGCTAAGTAAATGACACTTACCTTTTTTGGAATGGGCAAGAAAATTAACAGTTAATGCACAGTTAATACTTGTTAGATACTATGCCAACACTTCTGAAGGTGATGTAATGGCAAGAAAAAAATGGCAAATGGGATAAAGAGCTACAAGATTAAAACTAGTCTTTACCCCACCCACTGACCATACGTTAGACAAACAGAACAGTAAGTATATGCTGCACATGGTGATAAGAGCAAAAGACACGAAATAGACAATGAACTGTTGGAACACTGAAGTAAGCCACTGGTATCTGGTGGAGGGAATAAGAACAGATACCCAGAAGGGAAATAGTTGTATCTTGAGCTGCATCTTGAAGACTAGGAGGAGTCCTTTGGGCATAACAAGTGGGTCTTTTGGTTGTGAACAAAAAGAGGGCCTTTCTCACAAAGGCTGGGGGGGGGGGGTACTTAAAAAGATTCTTTGATGGAGTCTAGGCTGTGCAATGGATAGGTGTGTTAAATAAGGTCTGAAAGAACCTTGCCAAGGAATTGGGACATTACCCTGCTGACCATATGGACTTTCACGAGGGGAGTGAAACGTTGGGTTTTGAAGTGTATGTTTTAGGAGACATCCCCTGCTCTGAAATCAGTGTAGTAAATGCACTTAGTAAATTAGTTTGGCAGGTGTGGTGAGGGAAGACCCAGTTGGGAGACAATTTTAAGGTCCAGGTGATAGATGGGAAAGATGTGAATCATACCCTGACTGCTGCTCAAAGAAGTAGAGAAACAGTGGGCTGAAGAAATATTTAGAGGATCAAATCAATAATAGTTGGTAACTGGGTGTGAGTGGGTGGATAGAGAGCAATAGAAGATGAGTCAGAGGCTTCTAAGTTGGGTGACGTGGTAGATTGTGGGGATATTAACTGAAACAAGGGAAGCAGTAGAAATAACAAGTTTTTAGAAATACAGTATGACAAAGCCCAACGCGAAGCCTCTAAACTCAGCAAGCGAAAGCACCTGAATTATTTCTCTTTATCTCCTCCCTTGCTTTGTGATCCAGAAATCTATTTGCTCCAGGCCAAGAGGGATAAATAGAACAATGCATATGAAAGCACTCAGGGAAATAAGCGTATGAGAATATACGCCAACAAGAATCAACAGTACCATTGATTCCACAAAACTGTATTATGTCATGACCCCAGGAGCCTGGGCCAACATGCCCTGAGTCTAGCCTTCCCTCCTCCTTGGGAGCAGCTGGGACAGGAAAAATAAAGAGACCCAACTGCAGGGAAGTCATCTTTCCTCTTTACCCAGAAATGTGTGAGAATAATAGTTATGGGCTGGAGCTCAGGCAGGGAATCAGACCCTGCTTTCTGTGGCAGAGACAGACTTGTCCAGGGCTGCCACAAAGCGGCAGGCAGGAAGACAGAGAAAAACCTAAAAAACAAGGTGAACTTATATTGAATCAGAACATAAGATGGATTGCCAGGAGCACAGGGCTCCACTGGGGTGAGAACACAGCAGGAAAGTAAAGAGGAAACGGGAACTTAGGAGAAATAGACTGAGAGAATAAATCCACTAACAGAAGTCAGCCTAAGGTTGGTCATAAACTCCCAGAGATTGAGGGCAGAGAGCAGCCCTGCTGGGATCAGAGGCAGCATTCAGAAGGATTCTTCTACCTGAAGTGCTCCCCACAGCTCATGCCTCCCTTTCCGTTAGCCGAGTGCAGTGGGATTTCCTGAGAAGCTCAACTCGGTCCCAGTAAGCCACAGGCCCAGAGGGGGCCAGGCTTCCCCTGTCGTGCAGAAGTTTCACTGAGGGCAAGAAGTCACCTAGGGATGGGTGGACTCTCTGGAGGGCCCAAGTTGGGTTTACTGAGTTTATTTCCCGACATTGGGCCAGGAGGGGGTTGAACAAGACCCTGATGCCAGTGAAAGTCACGGCCCCGAGCGGGGTTACAGGCCTAGCAAACCGTTCCTATTGCAGGAACCCATGTGGTGGGTGACCTGAGAAAAGGAAAGCAATTTCTGGAGGAGATTAGGATGACTACTTCGAATACCCTAGCCCTCAATCAAATAAATCACATTTTTAATGATTAAGAAAATATAATCCAATACAAATTAATCTGGAGAATTAATCAACTAAATCTCAGCTCTGTAGGGACCAGCCATCCAAACATGACCCTCAACCAACCACTTTCCCTCCCTGGGTCTCCAGCAGGAAAATCCAAGATGAAGACAGAGCTTTCCCAGATGTCCTTCTGGTTGGCTTGAGGACTATCCCTGAAGCCAACAGGAGTTCAAATGAAAGCAATCGTATTTTGCTCCTTCATCCTTTCTGTCTATCCTGAACAAATGACCCTATGTTAGAAGAGAAGTTAAATCTCACAAACAAATTAAGAGAAAAGAGCAAGCATTTTCATGGCAGGGTAAAGAACTGTATCTGAAAAGGTAAGCCCGCCTTCAGCCTCAGCCCACATTGTAGACAGATCCCACGGCCCCTACGCTGGCATCAGCAATGCAGGTTCTGCCCCAGACGCCACAAGTAGCAGTGCCACTTCTCACTCACCCAATGTCTGTCTGCTCAGAAAAAGACACAAGAGGCAAAGGTGACATGTTGATGTCTTTGTCAGCTATGATGTGTCTGCTCTCATAGGTCTTGGTCGGGGTGGGGACCATCAACTGAAATGGCACCTGGAGTCCTGTCCAGGAGGATGGGCCTCACCTGGTGGCCTGGAACGCTGCAGACACAGGGGCCAAGAAAAAGAAAAATTGAAAACACTCACTTTCTATGTTCTCAGTAAACAATGCAGCTGAGTAAAAGGAGAAAACACATTAGCCACATTCCCACAAGCATATATACTTTCTAAGGACTATGGAAGTACTGAGTTCTTTATAACGTTCTATCCAATATAGAATCCCTGAGTTCGTGTGGCTATTGACATTTAAATTAATTAAAACTAAATAAAATTAATAGTTCACTTCCTTAGTCACTCAGCCACATGTTTGGTGCCCAGTAGCCCCATGTGGGGAATGGTTACCACATTGATCAACGCAGATATAAAACACTGCCATCATCACAGAAAATTCTACGGCTACAGCTGGTCTGAAGCACTGAACAGATCAAAGAACAGTAATCCATGTAACAATGAGATGGCCTCCCGGGTCACTTTTTATCTAGGGCAGAATTTTAATTTTTACTATTCATTAGCTAATCCTCGACTTCTGTTTCCTTTAGCTTTGGTACTTTACTTCACAGCTTACACGCAGCTGTCAAGTAATCAAAGTCACAGCTTTAAAACATAAGAGGCACTTCCTCAGCGTTGGGGTCATGTCTGGACTCCCCCTGTTTTTAAGACAACCCAGTTTATGCCTGGGCACCTGTACATCAGAGCCTTCTTGGCTCCTCAAGCCAAGTTCTCACTCCTGTCTTTTTTTCCTCTCTCTTTTTGTAGGAAGATCAAGTCATCTGCCGGCACTGTCTCCAGCTCCCACAGCTTAATTACCTCCCTCAGGTTTTCACCGAATGAGTGACTCAGCAAAATGACTTTTTAAATGCGCTTTCACATTAGCAATTTAGCCCACATGCAAACCGTGACTGGAACTAATTTTTTAAGTAAATAAACTAAGACTTATATATCACATTAGTATTTTTTATTCCAAATAATCACCCTAGCAGGTAACATACCTCTTCCAATTATACAGCCATTGCTCAAATCACAGCTAGCATATTTCTCAGGGAATTGGCTAGGGCAGTGTAAGTGTAAAATAGAATTTTCTTTGAGGAGGGATGTGGCTAACTTCCTGCCATTCCCCTTGTTAGGATAACTCCTTAAAACGAAGAGGTCACAGAACTTTCAATCTCATATAAACACACATACACACACACACACACACACACACACACAAGAGAAATGATCACCAGGTGTGGAAACAATGAGAAGACAGCCATCTGCAAACCAGAAAGAGGTTTCTCACCAGACACCAGATTTGTCAGTGCTCTGGTCCTGGACTTCTCAGTCTCCAGAACTGTGAGAAATAAACTTCTGTTTTGTAAGCCGTCCAGCTATAGAATTTTCTTATAGAAACCTGAGCTCCCTGAGCGGGTATTCGTTGCCCAATACATGTGACACATGCCTTTAGATATTTTAAACCTGTATGTTCACAGGCAAATTTGATGCTTGGATCCCCTTCAGAAGTCAGCCAGAATTTGAATAATAAAATAAATGATCATGTGGAATTATAAAGTTTGAAATAAAATATTTTTGTTTGTTTCTTCTTCTTAAAATATGACTCACAAGTTAATTTCCAAGAGTACATCACTGAAGGCAATGATGAGCCCCCAGGGGATGAAAACTTGGGTTCATTTGTTTAAAAAAAATAAGTGAATGAACAACCCCATTTCTTGACAATTATACTGTGTGTATAATACATAAATGCATTCAAAAATCATAATTAGATTTTTCTATAAGCAGTACATTATTTTCCCTTATTTTCATACTAGTATCCTGGTGCACAGATTCATGCACATTGAAAGGAAATTAATTAGGAGAAATATTTTAATAACACTATTTGCCTTTTCTCTAAAATAGAAGTATCAACCAAATTCACTATCAACAATGACATATCGAAACACATGTGGGTGATTGGAGCCAGTGAGAGCTTTATATGTATTGCGCATGCACGAGTCAACTTAGCCTTTTATATAGATCAATATGTCCTTAAAGTAAACAAACCACTTCATTAAAGATATCAAAATTCCCTGAAAAAATTTGCAGATATGAGTCTCTATCAAAGAACACTGTTTTACTTTAATTCTGCTATTTTTGTTTTGTTTTGTTTTAACTCTGTTAAAGACACCATTAAGCTATCAAAAAATAAATAAAGTGAATTTTGTATCATTTTCTCCATTTCTTGAGGACCCATCCTGGGAGATGTACAGAACATAAAATCAGCTACAGCTTTTGCCCAACAGACTTATCGGTTAAATGTGACTAATAGCCCTGAAGCCAGGATGAAGGAAGAAGAGGGAGACACCTGGAGAGAAAGATGTATGTGAGAATTAACACTGCGCAGGCACCAAGGATTGGCTGGGTGCTGTGCACACAGCACGGAGGTGGGGCAGCGCTGTTTAGGTGCAGAGTGTTGGGCTGCCTACTGGATATTACTGGAAAGGAATGTTCTCTCAGAGCAGAACATTGCTGCTGGTCTCTCAGTTTGTCCAGGGCTTCATTAAACTCTCATTTGAAATGAAAAATATGTGCTTTGTACGCATTTTGAATTTGTTTGACTTCGATGCAAAACAAACAAAACAAAAAAGTCCAGAAGAAAGGGATGAGGAGGAAGATCTGAAGGAAAAAATGGAACTGGCTGTAAAATAACTTTTGTCACCCAGAATCCCAGGAATAAAATAACAGCCATCAGACACATCACAATCAAGTGGGTTACAGGTGTGCCCCTTCCTGATGCTACATGAGGACTCAATTGGTTCTGTCTTATACTGTGAGGTCCTTTCAACACCTTTGCAACACAGGCTTACAGGGAAAGCAGAAAGAGGCAGAACAGGGAACTCCAACGCAGCTCCATCTTGCTGTGGTGGGAGTGGCCAGTGAATGGTCCATATCAAGGTGTGCACAGGGGTCTGGCTGACCTGGGCTCAAACTTGGTCAATAGCTGCATCCGTGAGGAGCTGGATGAATACTAGAGGGTAATATGATCCCCTAGACAGTAACAAGAATAGGTATTAAGATCCTCTATTCAAGGCCTCTTTGGAACATGTAGCCCATGCACACACATGCATTTTTCTGTTCTGTGTGACTAAGTTAATATACCCATTATGCTCTTTAGGGTACTAAGAAGGCTTTTGAAAACAGATACATGAATCTGGTTCTCATAGAGGAAGATATTGTGGAGGCATCTCAAAAAAACTTTTTTTTTTTTTTTTTTTTAAGGAATGGGCTAGCCGGCATGGCTCAGTAGTTGACCATTGGCCTATGAACCAGGAGGTCACAGTTCAGTCCTGGTCAGGGCACATGCCCAGGTTATGAGCTCGATCCCCAGTAGGGGGCATGCATGAGAGTGAGCCAATCAATGTTCCTCTCTCATCAATATTTCTCTCTCTCTATCCCTCTCCCTTCCTCTCTATAAAATCAGTAAAGAATATATTTTTAGGAAATAAATAAAAGGAATAAAATGTCCAGATATTTGAATGACACAAACAATCTTGCTTGTTTTGGAACTCCATGCCTGCAAGGAATTCCAGGTTTTCATTGGTGCCTGAAGTACAATCAACTTCAGACCTTATTCCTCCCGTTTTGCTTCCTAGTGATTTGAGGGATATTTGGATCATATGCTCAGACGGACCAATAAATAGATGGCCAAGGACGGGTTTGACTGACAGCAAAACCATAAAACTGGCCTGACTTGGAATTGGCTGGAGTTGCAGGAGGTCATCTCAGCAGAGGACTGTGGTGTCCAACTGCCCTTAGTGGTCATGTTCTGGGGTGAAAGCTGGACCCACAGGAACTGTATGGCGGTGGTAGAAGGGATGTCCAGGGAGATGCTGATAGCTGAGTCAGCCGCAGCAGAGACAGCACAGTCGCTGATGCGTCAAGTGTTTCTGTAGAAACATTATATCCTATTTGGTAAATGTAATAAATCTCCTCTTGTTTAAGTAGTAAGTGGTTTGCTTTCCGCAAAGCTTTAAAGAGAAAACGTCAACACGCATGATCCACGGAGAAGAAAGAAACTGGTCAAAAAAGTGTGAACGATGTTAAATGGGGGCGGGCCCCACACTCTGAGTAAAGACAGGCAAGCCCCAGAGTAGAGATAGGATGACACATCCAAGCCCAATAGGAGGCATACGATGCAAGAACTAGCTCTGGGAGAGAGGCTGGTAAGAGCTACACCGCGTATTCAGTCTCCATCTACCTTCAGTTGAGGGCAAGACCGAGGTCCAAGAAACACATACAAAACAGGAGTTCAGTCTTATAAACACGACAAAGATGATGGAGTTAAGCTCTAAACTGAAGAACATGTAGGTGCCCAGGGAGGAATACACCCAGGCATAGAGCAGACATGACCAGCAGATGGCGCCGTATACATTGCTTTTTTAGTACCACCCTCGGTGATGTCTGACTACTGAAAGTTGCGGTTGAAAGCATCAGTACAACTGGGAATAGCTGGGGAAGAACAAATGGGAGACCTTTCCAGCACTGAGGCCTGTCACCTATGGGAGCTACTGAAAGCAACACTTTGCAGCTTTATTCCATTTATTTCCGAGGCCTGATCTGATGGACCACTATTCAAGTAGCAGTATGCCAAGGGAGATAGGTGAATAAATACCACATAAAAAATTAAGTATTTACTCTTCATAAGGAAGCCATTGCTCATTGTTCAATGTCACCCTACATCATCATCAATATCTTTACAAATGAATAAAGATGGTGATATTTAGACCATGAGGTTATTTTAAAAAAATCTAATATTCAATATTATCAGTAATTAATTAAAGATAAGATGGACAAAAAAATAGACAATTTGGTGCTCAAAAGAATTTCTATGCAATAGCAGTATTGGGACATTAATTATCACTAGTATCTAAACAAATATAGTTATTCTTGTACCATTATGTATAATCTTCCATGAGAAATTCTAGAATTTGTCCCAATTGTATGTAAATGGTATGCATAAGATATGAGGTGGTCCACAAATGGATGATGTCAAACCACTTCTTTTTTTTTAACATATCTTACTGATTTTTCACAGAGAGGAAGAGAGAGGGATAGAGAGTTAGAAACATCGATGAGAGAGAAACATCAATCAGCCGCCTCCTGCACACTCTACACGGGATGTGCCCGCAACCAAGGTACATGCCCTTGACCGGAATCGAACCTGGGACTCTTGAGTCTGCAGGCCAACACTTTATCCACTGAGCCAAACCGGTTAGGGCACCACTTCTTAATAAGCTCAGGAGTATCCAACTCTATCCTCTTAGTTCCAGCCTATGTCCTCTGTCTCCCGCAACCACTTTGCGTAACATTTCTGGAGCCTTGATTCCTGGCTTCAATGTGAATGCAAATTCCTTCCTACAGGATTACGGAAGAGAACTGGCTTCTTGGACATCATCTCTTGAGGCAGACGTGGAGCAGGCGATGCAACAGTCCTGCAACTCAAGACTAGACAGTGAGGTTTGTAGCATGTCTCAGAGCACGGAGACAGTAAAGCATTGTCTTCAAATGTCTGCTAAAATTACCTGCAAAACACATCTCTGAAAAAGAGTTCATCTAGAATATACAAAGGTATCTCATAAGGCTACATTCTATATTATTCCATCATAAGGCCATCTGGAATAGGCATCATTATAAGGGAAAAAAGAGGTGCTAGTTTCAGAGGTTTGGGATGGGGTACCGGGCTGACAACAAAGGGACAGTGATAGGAGACATTTGAAGTGAAGGAACTGTTTTGTACTTTGATTGGGAAGGTGGTTACATAACCAAATGCACTTGTCAAATCGCATATACCTGTATATCACAAAGAGTTAATTTTACTATCTGTAAAAATGTAAATAAAATAAAACAATGTTTAAAATTTACTGAAATGGGTGATGCAAGTCAAGATCCATATGCAACTGTCAGGTTGAAAATTTAAACAATGCTCTGGTGAAGTGACCAACAGTTCATTTCCTTTTGGCTAATTTCCTTTTCTTAAGGCTCCACCTTAAAGAATCTTTGTCCAAGTTAAAGAAGCCTCACATTGAGAAGCTGAGCCTCTGTGAGGGGCAGTGGTTTATCTCCACCAGGTGTAAGGGATCCTGCCACAGTCTGCCTGGACTGATTTCCACTCATGATGATGCATGCATAAAACTCCTGCATGTGTTGAAGCTTATGAAGAGCTTCTACCCTCTTCTTATGAGTAATTTACAAATAAAACATGTTCTCCTTTGATGCAAAGAAAGAAATAGGATTTATCCCTGGTTATTAAGACTTATTCTCAAACTTACCCAGAAAAGTAAAAAGGAAAGAAACGTAAGGCCTACAAAGAAAAGACTCAAATATTCGGAGGAAATGAATTCCAACCCAAATATAATAGAAAGAATTACAACATGCTTTTAAGTTTCTTTATTGAATAAGAAACATGGCACAAAATAAACACGCAAGGACATATTTCTTGGGGGGAAAAGAATGGGAAAGCTCAAGTTTCCTCGAATACGTCTTTCAAAATCTCAAAGATATTCTTTCATCCGATTGAAACAATGCTCAAAACCATCTTCATCTGTGAAAATCCTACCCATCCTTCAAGATGCAACTCCAAAGACAGTGAGACATTCAACCTGAAAAAACTGTGGAATTGGATTTCCTGGTATAGTTCTAGAGACTTGGCAAAATCCAACGCCAATTTGTGAAATCAAAAGAACCCTACACCAGTGGTTTTCCAACATCAGCGTGCATTAGAATCTGGGAGAGGCCTGGGAAAAGATAGGTGGGCTCCACCCCCTGAGTTTCCGGTTCGTTGGGTCTGAAGTAGGACCAGAGAATCTGCATTTCTAACAAGCTCCTGGAGATGCTGATGCCCATAGCTTGGGAAGCATATTCTGAGAATCACTGCCCTGCGTATCACAAGAGTCAAATAAGATGATGCCTGTAAAACTGTTCCATACAGTGGAAATTGCTATATGTGTATAAGGAATTTTTCCTTTAGTGCTAGGTTTAAAATGAATTCTTTAAAAAGCCTTCTTTGTCTCCCTAACTAGTCTATACATAACACTTTGTACTTCTTTTCTGATGCTGCCAGAAGTCTAAGATTGAAGTGGTTTTTATTGTTTTTATTACAGCAACTAGACTTCTCGGAGCGCGTTGAGATCGTTCAGTCCCCTGCAGTGCACAGCACACTGCCTCGTCCTCAGTGGGGATTCTGGGCAATAAGTTCTTCAACTGAGGTGAACTTCCCTTATTAGAAGAATACTGCTTTGCTTTCTGGTGGTTGTAATGAAAAAACAGTGGAATGATACTACAAAGCACAACAATTTATTATTTCCTTGAATTGTATGGTTAAGATCACGTTGAAACTGATACTCTGTTGTCTATTTCTTTTTAATATGTTGTTTTGATTTCAGAGAAGAAGGGAGAGGGAGTGAGAGAGAGGTAGAAACATTAGTGATGAGAGAATCATTGATCAGCTGCCTCCTGCAAGCCCCACGCTGGGGATCAAGCCCGCAACCCAGGCATGTGCTCTGACCAGGAATCGAACCATGAGCTCCTGGGTCAAAGGTCGATGCCCAGTCACTGAGCCACACCAGCCAGCCTCTGTTGTCTGTTTGAATAAATTGTAGATGTTGCATCAAGTGTATACTGAACTATGTAAGTGTTCATTGCTAAGCATGTTTCTGGGCATACATTTTTCAAATTGGATATAAGTTTCTTGAACAATTATGTAAATCTTCCAAGTATGACTTTATTCCATGAGTAAGTCTGTTTTCAACTTCATTTCTTCTCCATGGACTACAGTCTGTTACAGGTATGAGAATAGTGCTTCACTCCTATACCCCTCACTAGGGGTAAGAACGCCAGGCCTGCCCACTGTGAAGCAACTGGGCAAGCCCACTCTTTAAAAAGAACAGACAGAGCACTGATATTAAGCTGTGAGTGGCCACTAAGCATTAAATGTTAAATCACCCATTGTCCTTTGCATTTTAACAGCAATGCCTCATTTGTTCAAGGCAAAGAAACCATCATGATTATGGAAATGCAGGCATCAAGACCCCGTGGCATCATATGGTAAGGGATGGAAAGACTTTTCCAACACCCTGACTTTTCCAACTGTCCTTGTTGACAGTTACTTATTTTGCCCCCACACAAAGTCAAACTCTACAGGGACTGGCAAAATGGAAAAATAAAATTCTGCAATTCACCTTAGCTCACTCATGACTTATTCGGTTGATACAGTACTCCCCCCTTATCCATGCGAAAGGGATACATTCCAAAACCCTCAGTAGATGCCTGAAACCACAGATATCACCAAACCCTTTATGCACTGATTTTTCCCCAATACGTACAACTTTTCACTTACAGGAAGCACTTTACAGCTTCTCTTGGGCATATCCAATTTATCAGCTGCAATACTCTTATGCTTTGGGGTCATTATTAAGTAAAGTAAGGGTGACTTGGCCACAAGCCTGTGATACCATGATGGTTCATCTGAAAACCCAGATGGCTACTAAGTGAGTAACGGGTGGGGAGCATCCACAGTGTGGAGACTCTGGACAAAGGGGTGATTCACATGGGGGAGAGGGGACAGAGAGGGACAGTGAGAGGTTCTATCATGAAACGCAGAAGCATGCAACTTAAAACTTATGAATTTTTTATTTCTGAAATTTTCTGTTTATTATTTTTGGACCACAGTAACAACCATGGAAAGTCAACCCTCAAACAACTTTCAAAACAATATTATATTGTTTTGTTTTAATATATTTTTTATTGATTTCAGAGAGGAAGGGAGAGGGGGAGAGAGATAGAAGCATCAATGGTGTTTGAGGATAATTGACTGGCTGCCTCCTGCACATCCCCCACTGAGGATGGAGCCCACAACCCAGACATGTTCCCTGACCAGGAATCAAACTGTGACCTCCTGGTCCATAGATCGACTCTCAACCACTGAGCCACTGTGGCCCAGCGATTGTATTGTTTTTTAGATGTTACAACTCATATCCTGAAGGGGAAAGTCAAAATCCATGCCTGACTTATCTTAAGAGAGTGCTGGGCCCACATCCACTTATAGCCAGATAAATTCTGGGTTATCTATTGCCATAAAATAAACCACCCCAAACAGTTTAAAACAACAACAATGTGATTGACTCTCTTTTGCAATTTGGGCTCAGCAGGGCTGGCTAGTCTCTGCTCTGGGATGTGTAAACTGAGGCAGCACCACTTCCAGGATGCCTCACTCACAGCCTGCAAGCTGGTGCTGACTGTTCCCTGGGAACTAGCCAAGGCTGATGACCGATGGCCAATGGCCTCACCCATGGAGCGCTCTCTGCTCAGGCTGACCCACCGCACAGCAGCCGGCCCAGAGGAAGAAAGCAGAAGCTGCCAGTCACGTGAGGGCATCGCTTCCTCTGCCTCCTACTGACTAAGCCATCACAGAACTAGTCCAGATGAAAGGAACAGGGAGATAGCCCACCTCTCCATGGAGTCAGTGAGAAAGAAAACGTGGCCATGTTTAACCTGTCACTGCAGATTCTAAGACCAGACATTAAATGAGGGCAGAGGAAAGCAGAGTCTTTCTTTAATCTTAAGACAAAACAATGCTGGACTCAGCGCTTCTCAGTGTGCGGGCCCCAGGCCAGCAGCTTCACCCAAAAACTCAGAAATACAAATTCCCAGGTCCCACCCCAGACTGTCTGAAGGAGAAAGTCTGTTTTACATTAATGTGGAGGATATTTTTCCCCTGATGCTGAATTTTACTGAACCAATTGTACAAGTGGAAAATCAATTTTGTGGTAGTAAACAGCTATATTTACTTAGAAGGCAGAATAACAAAGGAAGCTGAAGATCTGGACTGACTTGAAGCAACACAAAATGTTTACCTATGATTTAACATGCTAAAAATATTTATTGGGGTTTCTACATAACAGATTTGTATCTCTACGGTGGTTAATCTTTAGTAAATATGTTTTTAGTATCACATGGTTTGTACTTATTATGCACTGTCTTATTAAATTCCAATTAAATCCATACATGAGAACATTAATTTAAAGTGCTATCAAAAGGATTGATTACAATATAAATTACTGCAGAAAGCCCTGGAGTTATTCAAAGAAAGATGGCAGCCTCCACTTGTTGGTAGCAAAAGAAAAAGCAATTAAAAAGTTCCAGTCACCAAGCAGTCTGAAAACAGCCTTTCAGATTGTACTTATGATTGTATCTGCTTAAAGAAAGGTAAGTCAAGTAGGCCATGAAGCTCATTACAATTCTGATTTTAGAAATACTTATAATAAGGCTGACCAGCATGGCTCAGTGCTTGAGCATTGACCTATGAACCAGGAGTTCATGGCTCAATTCCCGATCAGGGTACATGCCCTGGTTGCAGGCTCAATCCCCAGTGTGGGGTATGCAGGAGGTAGCTGATTGATGATTGATTCTCATCATTGATATTTCTCCCTTCCTCTCTCTGAAATCAATTTTTAAAAAAAAATTTTTTAACCCTATCCTATATAACAAAGCCTAATATGCTAAGTGTCTGGTCGTCTAGTCATCCATTCAACAAATCAAAGAGTAATATGCTAATGATATGCTAAGACCTCTCAACCACTCACTATGATGTGCACTGACCACCAGGGTGCAGACAGTCAACCGGTCAACCAGTCACTATGAAGTGCACTGACCACCAAGGGCAGATGCTCTGACTGGTAGATTAGCTTGCTGCTGGGGTCTGGCCAATCTGGACTGAGCAAGATGGACCAGATATGCCCTGGAGCCCTCTCAGAGCCCCTCCCCAGCTGGCCAATCTCCTAGGTCCCTCCCCAGCCCCAACTGCGCCCGTTGGGGTTCCTCAGCCTGACCTGCACTCTCTCGAAATCTGGGAAACCTCAGGGGATGTCAGAGAGCCAGTCTTGGCCCAATCCCACAGGCCAGTGAAGGATGCCACTGGTGCATGCATTCGTGCACCAGGCCTCTAGTATAATAATAATATTCTATTGCCATTCATAGCAACATGTATTACATAGATTTGTTTATCTATGCACATTACACGCTACACAGAGCATGACCATGGGGAGGAGGTAAAATAACCGCAAAAAGCTAACCCAGAGCCAGGTTACTGCATAGCCCTGAGCCCTTTAATGGAAGACTCAACAGCCCTGAAACTTGAATACCCCTGAGGTCCTCCCAGCACCACAGCCCTGTGGGATTTTAATGGATATAAGGAGAATCTTGGTCCATCGGAGGACCGAGAAAATGTTCAGTTGTGTTTACTATGCCCCTGTCAGGAGAATGTGTTCAATGCATTTTAGAAATAGTTCATCCAAAAAGATAGATTCTTTTTTAAGTTGGCTCTTTGTAGACAAATCATTATTCATCTGGAAACACTATCTCTCTTTCTGGTAGCATGAGGTATATTTGTTGTGATTTAGGATGAGTTATTTTTTTTTCCAATTAGCAATAATCATGCCTCAGATAAACCTCATTGGCTATGATACTGCCACTGCGTAAAGCTAGGATGACCTATTTAAGTAAAACACATCTAAGTCTCTATAGATTCCCTTAAGGAAGCTAACCAGAATCTCCCTCTGAGGGTGTGATTTTTACTCCACTAAAATAGCAAAACTCAGAACTCACAGCCTGGCCCCTGATTCTACAAAGTGAGGCAAGGAGCCCTCAAAACCTGTCTTGCTCAAAACACTGGTCCAGGCTAAAACACAAGCATTCAAATGAAATAAGACCCAAAAGGAGACATCGCGTGAAACAGTTCCTCTCATCCATCACCCAAGGCCCACGGAAGCCAGGAGGCACCAAACGCCTCAGTTTGTTTTTTCACATTTTCCAATAAAGTTTTCCGTATTTGTTCCAATTCTTATTCCTTGCTCCTCTCTTAGAGGAGGACAAGATTCTTGGCCTGAGGTGATTCTGGGTTCTGCATTCCTTCCCCCTGAAACCTGTCTAAGACCTTATTCCACAGGTCATTCTTTATACTACTACTCATCATCAATAATGAGACACCCCATCAGAGAAGGACATTCCCCAGAGAGGAAGAAAAGGAGGCAGTGGCAGGAAAGTGGGATGTGAAGAATTCTAGGTGAGGCCAGCATAGCTTGAGAAACCTGGAGGCACCTGGGAAGATAACACCTTATGAAACCTGGAAACACCAAAGGCAACTCAGCGTAGGGGCAGCGCAAATGGCCTGAACTCTACGGGAGCTCAAGTCCAGGTTCTGCAGCTCACTGGCTCTGACCTTGAGCCAGGTACCCAACCTCTCTACACCTCTGCTTCTTTGGCTAGAAAATGGAGTAATAGTACTTCCTTCGCATCGTGTAAAGGTTGAAGGGGATATGTATGCACAGTGCCTTATAGAATGCCTGATGGTCAGTTGAGTCTTTTATGTGTTGTATGTCCCTTCCTGTAGAAAGGCAAACACCTGCTCCTCCAGGAACGGCACCTGAGAGGTAGCAATGTAGCTGCAAGTGTGTGAACAAGCCAGCCCTCCCCCACCTCCTTCCCTCTCATTCGTTGTGGAGGCTTATGGGACAAATCAACAATGCCACCCTGGGTAAGGCTAGGGATGCATTCTTCAGTGTGTCTGTCTTTGTTTTAATGTCAGGTGGTCTGCTCTAAATTGCAGCTGAAAGATGGACGAGGAGTGAGGGTGAGAGCTGCCATTCTGCCTCTTCCATTTGAGGGCACCCTCTCGAGGCCTCCTGCCTGCCCCCAGCGTAGGGAATAATCATGTTACATGATTCTTACCTAGCAGCGGCCTGACTGAGAGTCATTATAGTTACTTAGTGCATAAAGCCAAGCATGTATTTTTTCCAGGTGGGGAAACTGAGGTGGGAAGGCAGGCAGAGAAAAGCAGCACAATAAATGAAGCGGACGTGGACGAATTCCATTTGTAAACTGGGGTCACTATTTCAGTCTCTTTGACACACTTGCTGGAGGAACCCTGAGATGCTCAAAGAAGGGCTCGTGGGCTCATTTTTACATGATCCTTCTGAATCTCAGGAGCAGCCTATAGGGGACTAGCGTTTAGTCATAGTCTCCATGTTCAGGCTAAAAGTCCCCTTGGGAATGCAGGTCTATATGCTACATAAGTGTCTGCAACTGAAGGTTTCTACTTCAGGAGACATTTTCACTTAGTCAACATAAAAATTTTATGTCCCTCCTTAGTTCTTCCTGTTTTTGTGAAATAATCAGCCTGGTCATATGTGTTAAAACTCACCTGACCTTGCCCTAACTGGTTTGGCTCAGTGGATAGAGCATCGGCCTACAGACTGAAGGGTCCCAGGTTCGATTCCAATCAAGGGCATGTACCTTGGTTGCGGACACATCCCCAGTAAGAGGTGTGCAGGAGGCAGCTGATTGATGTTTCTAGCTCTCTCCCTTCCTCTCTGTAAAAAATCAATAAAGAATATATATATATAAAAAAACTCACCTGACCTCGGCAGGCTATGGCAATGAATGTCATTGCCAAAGTGATTTCTTCCAAGAGTGGACTCTGTCTCAGGCTGATCTGGAATCTTGGACAAAACAGAATTTTGTAGAGAACTGAGTTATTGACATCCAGGCATAGGCCTCACTCAGGAAGCATTTCCAGGATGGTGTGGTTGGAAAAAGCCCTGGACCAGGGATCCAGAGACCTCAGTGTGACATTTAGAAAACTGCCTCAAGTCTTTGATTCAGGTTTTTTTTTAAAGAAAATAATTAATTACACAATTCCTAATTTCCATGGTTTGAAAGGATATATTTCCCACTTCCAATTTATCTTAGTTGATAATTAAAATAGTGCTTTATAGTTTTCAAAACACTTCACACCTATTATCTCATTGGAGTCATAGAACATCCCTCTCTGATGGGTAGACCAGGTGCTGAGTGAATTGACCTGTCTGGGACTACAGAAGTCAGTGATGGACCAGGCTGAAAGAAAGGACAGGTCTTGCTTTGTGTTCTTTCTACTGCTCTGTATGCTCTGGACCTGCTTTAGAATCACAGACTCAGAGTTCTTGGGGGGTGAGAAGTGGGAGGGGATATACTTGCATCTTCCTTTCCCAGAGTAGCACCCCTATCTCAGTCCACACCGATGCACTGTCCTCAACAGAGGGTGGGAAGGATGACTTAACTGATGGGAAAGTCTGGGAGCAGAGGATGGTTGCCTGGGCTTGGTCCTTGCTGC
This sequence comes from Murina feae, assembly GCA_004026665.1. NCBI lineage: Eukaryota > Metazoa > Chordata > Mammalia > Chiroptera > Vespertilionidae > Murina > Murina feae. The sequence goes on from PVJC01015133.1 coordinate 25,926, forward strand.
TCGCCATGGCCCTCTGCTGTGTCTACAGGCAACTCGCATTCTTTCCTGCTCTGGCATGTGGCAAGTGTAAGCCCAGGGTTTGGGGAAGAAAATTGAAACCAGAAGAGGGTTAGCAGGCCCTTCAGCAGCACTCTGAGTCATGTCCTCCAGTAGAGCTTTTATCACAGTAAAACCTATTTTAATCTTCATTGTCTATCATTCCAGAGTATGGCTCTGTTACAATAGGTTCCCAACATGGGTACTGATTGGTTCGCCTCAAATCTGTACATTTTTCGGCTGAATCAAGTCTTAAGTTATTTGCTCTACTTATTTTAAAGATGAAGCATTTGAGTAACAGATTTTAGTTCTTGCCAAAAGTTACACAGAGCTGATTAATACATTAGCCACTGGATCTCCTGAATTCCCAGGAAAGGTTTCTTTTGTCCAATCATAGTTTCTTCAAGATTACTCAAGAGAGAGACTGAGTTTATGCTTGGAGCACCCCCCACAGGGGACCATAACAAAATGAGATAACAAATTTTGGAAATAAACCATCGAAGGAATCATTATGGGGAAGGTAAGTTATAATTGTTTTGGCCATCCCTAACCTTCAGTTTAGTTCTTATTTGGAGTTACACATGGGTGTCCCAGGTTCCTTTTGCTGTACTAAGAACCCTACAATAACCTGCATTTATTTCTCACTCATATTTATTGTTGGCAACTATAGATCATTTGCTGCCCGGCCCTGCTCCCCAGGTCCTCTCTTCCTGGAACCAAGGCTGAAGGAAGACACAGCCCCTATATGGGACATGCTATGCTTCTGGGAGAGGAAAAAGATCAAGAGAACTAGCAGTGTTTATGATGCCTCTTAGAACATCTGTTCACACAGGCATAGGGCACTCTGCCCACGTTCCACCGCCAAAGAATGTCACATGGCCAAGCAAGGGAGGGGAACAAGCTGCTCCCGTAGGAAGACTACAAGTCATGTGGCCACAGGTGGTCATGTATATCCTTTTATAGGGAAGGAGGAAGCAAATATTGGGGAACAATAATACAATCAACCGTGGTTCTATATTTTAATGTACATGGTTTGTAAAAATTTTAATGGTCCTCTCCTTGATGTGAGACTACCTCACCTTTGCCATACACTAAAACATCCTCCCCTGATGTTGGAAGGGAGTGGGAGAGAATTGAAGTGAAACGGAGAGGGGGGCCAAGGCAGGTGGAGGAGGGCAGCTCTACAGAATGTGCTTTGCCTAGGAGCTCACTAACGAGGATCCTGCCTTGCAGGTTATTCATTAGGGAAGGGCAATCTGGGTGTGCAGAGGTGCAGATAAAAGAAAGCAGGACAATCCAAAATTCATTTACATTTGGCTACCTAACAATGCCCTTTGTACGTATCGCAGCCAGCCAGGTTCCTTCCTGATTGCAGTTCACTGGGATCAATACGAAGATTGGTTAGTGTTCTCCAGGCACACCGCAGCTAATGGGAAGAAGGTAGTGCAAAGGACCGCGGGGTAGAAGGCAGCTAAATAAGATGAGGCTGGCTCACAAAAGAAAATAATTCACATACAAACAACTGAGTAACCTCTTACTCCCAGCTGACTTCTAAACCTCACACAGGGACTGAGGGACAGCAAATCTCAGGACATCATTCATTTCCTTCTCCATTTATTGATTCTGCAGCAGCCTCAGCTATGTCTCCCAGGAAGCACACACTCAAGACTGGCCAGGAGAGGCCTCAGGCATGTTACAGCCTGTAGCAGGCTGCAGACCCAGTTCATGGATTCATTTCTTTAAATTCACTCATGTGTTAAGGAGAGATTGAGGACCTACCGATTGTAAATTAGTCTCCCTTAAATGAGTGGTGATAAGGTTTTATAATTTTTAAGCACTTTGAATGTTTTAGAGTCCTTCTTAGCAGGTGGCCAGGGCTGTGGAAACAGAGGTCACTGTGGCCAAGAAGGCCTAAAAGGCCCCTTTATTATCCCTGTCCTCAGAGATCTTGGTCAGACTCTCCAGCTTAGAAGGTGTAGCAGCCAGGCCTGGAGTCTAGGAGGTTGAGTCTGTGGGCTTACAAGTTTGGGAGGCAGGATTCAGATAAAATAGCTAATCTAATGCAAAAGCTGCCAATGGCCACTGGTCAAAACTGAAATAATCTGAGCACCAAAATAAATAAAGAAGTCATGGCTTATAACCCAAAGTATACAATAAATATCCATGAGTTCATACTATTATAAATAAATGGTGGAATACATACATCACTAAGGGAGAAGAGGACTCTGAATAATTTGTGTGCACACTGTACCTCAAGAAGCTGAAGCGTTAACTTTGTAGTGTGGGCTGTACCTAGTGACTTCTCTCCAAAAAGTACAGCACGAAAAGGGGGTAGGAGAAAGAATAACTTTATAGAAGGGAAAAAAACTGACAAACACTGCCTCAGCCTTGGTCAGGTCAACACCAGCAATGATAAAGTCAAACTGGTAGCATGTGCCTTGATATGAAGTGAGGAGAATATCTGTTCCCTCTGTGGTCTTCCTCCAGAAAACCCACAACCGCATTCTAAACATGAGAAAAACATCAGACAAATTCAAATTGAGGGACAGGCTACAAAATAATTGACCACCATTCATTAAAACTGTCGAGATCAGTGTAAATAAGGGAAGACTGAGAAGCTGTCTGGCGTAGAAGAGCTTAAGGAGACGTGACGATTAATTGCAATGTATTGTGAATGGAGTCCTGGTCAGAAAAGGGACACTGATAAAAAAAAAAAAACAAACAACAACAAAACTAAGCAAATCTGAATGAAATATGGACTTTAGTTAATTTTTTTAAGGAGATGAAGAAATTTTGGAAGAGGAAAAGACATTGACAATTATTGGCATCAAATACCCAACAACTGGAAGGGGGGAAAAGCCCTTTTGGATTCTACAAGAGATGCACAGAATTCTATCTGGTGGCAGGTCATGTTCTACCAAGGAAGATGTGTGGCTTGCTTAAGGCACGGGTATGGCAAACATGCCAATACTTGTACTCTTCAGCTAAAAGCTGTAATTTGGACTGGCAGTAAGACCTAGAAAATCTATGTTGACCAAATTTTCTAGCAAAATGGTGGAGCTAAATCTGCTTTAAAGGAGACCCAGGTATTTGTGTGGATAAAATTCCTAATTAAATTAGTAGGAACCTGAAATAGATTAGCAACTGAGAAAAAGCATCAAAAAATCAGCTTGAACACTTGGTTAAAAACTATGTTCTGCTCAATCCCAGCTGAGAAATGGAGAAGCCTCTGAAAGGACCAGAGAATTCTTTCTAAAATCACAGAATAGTAAATTAGAAATGTAATTTAAGATTTAGAGGCATTTCTGATGGCACCATCTGGGTAAGTATTGAACAGCACCTCAACTGAAACAACAAATTTTGGAGGATATTAGAATGTGTGAGGTGGCTCCAATAAAAATTTAAGGCAAAGTATAATATGACTAAGGACTCACATATAACAATTACTCCAGACTGTGTACTAGATGCTCCTTAAAATGTATTATTACTCTTGGCTTCTACACAGTTGCTTTCTCACATTAAATTAGTTTCATTTTGCTTAGTTTTCAAAGACATTTATATCTCTTAGCATCTGCTCAGAGGATATAGCAATATATACTATCCTATATATATCTAAATATAAATGCATACATATGTTATGATTCATATTTTGAAAGCTTTTGAGAATTACTATAATGTTTAATGAGGTAATTTTCAGTGATCTTTAAAAATACATCATAACCATTATCTCATTTGATTTTCTAAGGAATTTTATGAGGTATTAGGATTCTCATTTTACAAAAGAGAAAATAGTCCCAGGGAGGTAGAGCTATTTGCTCAAGGTCACAGACTGAGTGAGTTAGAAGAGTTTGTAAGACAGTTAGGCTAATAAAACATAAACATAGGAACGTAAAACATCTCAAGAATAATTAGAAGCTTATCATTTTCTGAATTAAATTCCCAAGCTCAAAACATGCGCTCAAAAGGTCCATGTAAAGAAATTGTCCTGTCTGCCTAAGAAACACCGTTGGTTCTTCTTGAGGGTGAAAAGCAAACTTGCCTTCTTCAAGTTTGCCAATGAGGTAGAAATATTGGTGCAAGACTTTCACAGCTCATTAAGTGTCATCTGGAGCAAGGAAGATTGGTGGCTCACTTAAGGGACCATTAGGCAGGGTATGATGAACATGTCAATAGGTTTAACTCTTTAGCATCAGGTCCTGTCAACAGACCAGGAGTTCACCAGCACCCAACAATACGCACGTCAGTCACCCTCAGAGTATATTTCTTTGAGTCTTCAAATTTTAAAAAAAGGTCTAGAAAACTGTATGTTTAGAAGATTTTCATATGCTTTCTGGAGATTTCTATTTTTAAATCAGTACTTATAAGCCACGTTTGAAAGACCTATGTTGTTAGCATTAGATACTATAAATTGAGTATTAGAGCCATCGGCTCCATATTCCTAGTTTATTTTTTCAATTTCTGATCATTATTTCACATGTGCCAGAGTGAAGGACAAACGCTGAACTAAAATCTAGGTGAGAAAGAAAATTTCACACATCCATTTAACAATCGAGCAAAATGTTATTTTTGTTTTAACAGAATTGCTTGGTATTTTGCCCATGGTAGATTGTTTTCTCCAAAATAAACTTCAAAAGAATTGACGGATGTATAATCCTGAAGGGCATAAAAACAAACAAGCGAACCTCTGGAATTTGATTTTGGGGTCAATCAGCCTGGAATTTGATTTTGGGGTCAACCAGGCATAGTGAAGAGATGGGCTCCTCTTTGTGATTGTACTGAATAAAGTTCCAGGTGACAGCCCAGGGGTTTGGGCCACTGCATTACTTCTCTTGGCAATATTGGCTGTTTATTTGGGTGAAATAAAGTTTTCTGTGTCCACTGAAGTAATCGGTGCTTGACATTAAATTATATTGTGTTTGATTTATTCAGAAGTGAATTAGGAGACCTTGCACTCCACAGAAGGGATAGAGACCGTTAATATTTCTCCTTGCTGAAAACTGCCACCAAGGCATATGCTGTCATTTTGGGGAACAAATAATTATCCTTCACAATAGAACTTAAAACAGAAATCTGAGTCACGAATATGCTCTTACTTATTCCTCCCTGCTGTGGACATTACTACACCTTTTCAGCCCTGGACCATACGCAGAACGAGTGTTATGTATATGTATGGGAGTAGGTAGGGGTGTGTGTGTGTGTGTGTGTGTGTGTGTGTGTGTGTGTGTGTGTGTAGTCAATGGAATGTAACTCCACTTGTTCTTTTTTACTAAACACCAAATAATAATATCTAGTGTTTAACAAATAAGCATGACAAATGTTTTGAAAAATTTAGTGCAGAGCTGAGACTTATCACTAAGATTACTGCTGACATACTCTTTTTAGATAAGATTACTAAAATAATTAATCTTTCAATGAATTATACAAAAATTACTATGGCAATCTTTTGAGACCTTAAGTATGTTGTCAATAATCAATTATTACACAGCTATTAATTTTGGATTCAAACTGGTACATAGTATGGATGCATATATTACTTTTAATAATACAAGTATGTGCATTATATTATACTAGTAGCCCGTTGCAAGAAGATTTCTGCAAGAATAGGGCTTCCTGAGCCAGAGGGAAGCAGAGAAGGGAGCGAGGCCCACCTCAGCTCCCGTCTCTGCCACCTTGGCTCCGCACCCCTCTACCTTCCCTCCCCGTTTCTCCCTCCCTTCTTCACCATCTCTGCTGTCTTGGCTCCATTCTCTTCTCCACCACTTGGCTCCCTTCTGCAGCACTTGGCTTCCTTCTACACTGTCTTTAGTCTTCACTCTTCTGTGTATGCAAATTAACCACATGGATGGGTTAATTTGCATACAATCACTCTGATTGGCTGGTGGGTGTGGCTTAGATGTCTCAGAGTGATGGTTAATTTGCATATTACTCTTTTATTAGAGTAGATGCCATTGATATTGACAGTGTACTTCAAAAACTTTTTATATATCTTTTCTTACAATCAATGAATGATAGACCTGTCAGCAGGAGGCAGTTATAATGTAGCTGCCCTTGTCTCTCATTCATAAACTTGGTCATAAATGTTCTATTATTATTACTTCAACTAAATTGAATAATTTGTTCAGGCCTGAAATGAAAGGCAATATAGTCAAAGACCAAAATGTGAAATGCAGAACTTTTTTCTTTAATTTTATGTGGTCCAATTAACCAAACATTTTTAGCAATTCATGAGTATTGCAAAAATTACAATGAGAAAGCTCTTTCCCAAGTTAAGGTTTAAAATGTTTCTATATTTTATTTTAAACATGTTTTTATTTTTTAGAGAGAGAGGAAGGGAGAAAGATAGAGTGATAGAAACATCCATGAAAGAAAACTTCATTGATCAGCTGCCTTCTGCACAGGCCCTACTGGGGACTGAGCCCACACCCCACTGGTGTGCCCTGACCAGGGATCTAACCGTTGACCTCTTGGTTTCTGGGTCAGTGCTCAAGCACTAAACCACACTGGCTGGGCTCTATATCTTATTTTCAAGATTTTATTTCTTATTCTTAAATGCTTGATCTGCTTATAGTTTATCTTGGTTTTCTGTCATATTTCCCACTTCTATTCTAAATTTGTTCATATTTGTTTTAAGCTATTTCTGGGCTTTCAAGTATTTCCCTTCAATCCATTCATCAATCATACACTGGTGCCCCACTATTTTAGTCATTTAAACTTAGTAATATTGTTTTAATACCTGGCGAAAGTGTTTATGTTTCATTTATCCTCCTTTCTCAGAGTTTTTCCAACTACACTTATTTTTTAGTTTCCCATATGAGCTTTCAAAACACCTTGTCTGTTTCAAAAAACCATTTGTAATGTTGATTTGTTCAATTTAAGCTAGGAGAATTGATATTTCTATAACGTTGAGTCTGCCTCCGTATAAAAACATGAATGTGTCAAAGATGGCTAGCTGTTCCCCAAAATAGCTCCAAAGTTTTTATTAGAAAGTGGCTTACCTAGTTAGGGATTACAACTTCCACCCATTCTTATATATAGGTTGTCATGCGAAGGTGGGCAGACAAGCCAAGAGAAGGAGAACAGAGGTGCTGTGCTACTTATGGACCAAAGTATTTACAGTTTGTCTTTGTCTGGCTCTCCTTCCCCTCACCCAAGCTGGTAGGAAATCAACAGGTAGAAGGAACCTGGATGACCACTCTCCAAAATAGATATCTGCCTCAGACTGTGCAAGAAATCAGTCACTTGCTATAGGTTTACTTACGTGTTGCGCCATGATTCTTTGACATGGAAATTTACTGTAGCAGAATTTGAGATCTACCCAACTTTTATTTCTTTACATATGCTTTATTCTTTTTGCCTGGATGCCCAGAAAATGTTTTTAAAATCCTCACATCTAACCAATTTACTTGATTATCTAAGTCTTAAATATACTACATCAATGTTTCTTATAGCTGGTATGAACTTTGGATATAGGTGTTCAAGTCTTTTTTTACTTAAAGTGTCAAGTTACATATTCAATTTTTTTTTTCTTTTCCATTTTTTACTTTCATCTTCAGAGGCTCCAACTGTGCTAATGCTGAATCTCTTTCGTCATTCTTGTTTAATTATAATGTTCTACCTACACCTGCATCTGTTTTTTAGCGTTGCATTCATTTTTACGGTTTGTCTCATTTCTCCCTCTGTGTCCATTGTTGTGTTTTCCATGGGGTATGTTCTCCATTGATTGGGCTTCTTACAGTTTTGTCTTCATTTCTGTAATGGCTGTTTGTTTTCTATTTCTCTCCTGAGATCTGACCCCTCATGTTTTATCTTCTATTATTATTTGGCCATTTCTTTCCCAAGTTCTTGTTGTTTGTTTGTTTGTTTGTTTGTTTAGCTTCTAGTGAAATATTTGCTCGAAATTTTCTTTTACTTTGTGGAAATTTTTTTTTCTGGTAAATGTCCCTTATTTGTTGATAAATTTTGAGACTCTTGCTTCTTTTATTCTTAAATTACCTTAGTATTGATTTAGCACTTGCTCGTCTTTTTTCTTAGTCATCACTGAGTCCCTGGGCCAGCTACTTGCAGGGAGTCCCTGTATTGGAGGAAGTGTCCTTTATGGGAAGGGACAGGCTGGCAGACATTTACCACACAGTCGATAATACCACAGAGAAGACACATTCTGCAACTGTTACCCATTGGTGCAGTTCTTTATGAAGCCCCCGTTCTCTGATTCTCTCCACCACGTTCATTCTGTGACACCTTCTGTTATATCTCTGATTGACCCAGTTCTCACAACATCACTGGAAACAAAGGGTGTGGTTCCTCACCCAGAGTGCATGGCTCTCCGTCAGGAAATGCTGGTGCTTCTGAAATCTTCTCTTCTTACTTCTGCATCATTTCTCTCAGTTCCCACCTACTTTTGATAAATCTTAACACATATTTGGGGATCTACAAATTTTACATAGCTCTTAATTTCACCAAAAACATTTCCAGGACTTTGTTTCTTTAATCTTACTGTTGAAATGTTGATGACTTCCGGAATGATAAGAATAAATGCCAACGTATGAAGTCACATTCCTCCCAGCGCTGACAGGACAGACTTTTAACCAGAGCCCTCCATCCCACTCTACTCCCCTGGCCAACCCATTGTATTTGTTGGTGCTGGTAACTCATCTTTTGAAACATGTCTCTTTAAAGGTCAATTTATCCATCTACTCAAAAGTATACAATAACTTCCTGCTGAACGCACATTCCTTAACCTGCCATGCAAGGTTGGCTGTTGGTTATGTGGCCCTAACCTAAACTGTCAACATCCTTTCTCACTATCCCACTCTTGCGCCCCATGCAGTCTTTCCTTTCCAACATCTTTATTTTATACGTGCCACTTCCTCCAAGCCATTCTTCCTCCCTTATTTTTACCTGGACTCGTATCACCACTTGAACACCCAGCAAAAAATAACTTGGATCTTAATCTTAGCATCTATATATTTTTCTACACTTACTTTTCCAGACTTTGTCTTTCTCGTTGATATTATAGTTCTCATTGTCACATTTTCTGTCTTCCCTCCTAACAAGAAGGCTCCAGAGGAAACAATCCAGCCTCATCTGTCTTGATTTCTTACCAAAAATCCAGCACAATATAAAGTCTCCATAAATGTGTTGAATGAATGAGGCCACCCTCAATAAGAATAGAAATAAACACTGCTTTAACAATTAATAATTTGCTGGACTTCAAGGACACTATAATTCCATGTAATAGGAATTGGGAATTTATTGTGGTTTGGTCTTTTTGTAAAACATAATTTTTAAAGGAACCATTTCTCACTGGAAGCACTAACTAATCGAGCCCCAGCTCTCTGTGGATTCGCAGGTCTACATCTATGCTTCTCTTGCAAGGCCCCTCCCCTCTCCCACACTCTCTCTCGGCTGAATCCTATCAAGACCTGGACTTCCCTGAAAACGTCCCCAACCTCCCAGGACTCAGGGACAGACTTCCTTTTTTTTTTTTTTTTAAATCTTTTTTT
>PVJC01015134.1:0-35473 GCA_004026665.1 Murina feae
CAAGGGGAAAAAATGGAGATCTATCTATCATCTGTTGTAATACTTATCTATCACTTGTTGTAATACTTTAAGCAATGAAATAAAATAAAAAAAAAAAAAGAATCTAGTCTTCTAGTGCATCCTTTGCCACTTCCCTACACAAACTTGCAAGCCACAATTGGCTATCTTCCCATATTCTGGCAAACTTTACATAGATCACAGGGGTTAGTACAAATTGCTTGTTAATCTGTAGCAGTTTAGCTGCCATTGTGTTAGCAAATTTTCCCATGTTGGTATGCAGACGGTTTTATCTTTCACTCAGGGCCTCTGATGTTGGCAGTCAGTATTTTATTCTGTTCTCTTTTCAGCCAGGTTGGGTTTTGAGGTCTTGGAGCCTTTTTATACTTGCTTTTTATGTGCATGTGTGTTTTGAACATTTGCATGAGAAATGTTTAGCTAGATTGTGAGTCAGCCTCACCATTCCTATCCATAGAAGTTATGTACCTCTGAATTTAGATTTTTTAACTTTGTTAAGTGTTTGGAATGCAAGGTGGTGTGTAGATATGGGTAGTAAAAGTGAAGAGTAACTCCTGAGGCCTCGTAGACATGTGTGTTCAGTTCATCTCTAGTTAACTTTGTGTGTATATTGTCAGGTTCTCAGGAGAAATACTGTTAACAAAGAAAGTGGAGCCCTAGGATGAACTTCTTAGGTTAGAGAACCAAGATGCTTGTATAGTTAAACGCCTGTACTTGCTGACTTCCACAGCCACATCAAAATTACGTATAAAATATAGAACAACCATCATCCAGAACCACCAGAAAGCTGGCTGAGTGGAAATACTACAATGAAAGAACTAAAGAAGAAAGAACACTGAGACTGGTAGGAGGTGCAGAGGCGCCAAACGGGCTGGTCCAGCACCTGGGAGTGCCACTTTTTAATCGGAAGGGAGATCATCTCTGTAGAGGCCACCTGGAGGAGCAAGGAGTCCCAGCCTCACACCAGATGCCCAGCCCAGGGTCCCAGAGCTGGGAAACGAAGTCTCTATGGGCAGTAAGAACTACAGACTGTAAAAACCAGTGCAGATTGGGGCTTAGTGACACAGAGGCTGCTGGAGACACAGCTGCTCCTTTTTTAAAAAAATATATATATATTTTATTGATTTTTTACAGAGAGGAAGGGAGAGGGATAGAGAGTTAGAAACATCAATGACAGATAAACATCCATCAGCTGCCTCCTACACACCCCCCACTGGGGATGTGCCTGCAACCAAGGTACATGCCCTTGACTGGAATCAAACCCAGGACCGTTCAGTCCACAGGCCGACGCTCTATCCACTGAGCCAAATCGTTGAGGGCTCAGCTGCTCCTCTTAAAAGGCCAGCACCACAAACTGAATTTACAAGCTCCCACTTCCTCTGAGCTCCAGAGCCAGGACAAGTTCTTGAGGACCCAAACACATAGGGAAGAAACTGGACTGTCTGGCATTGGGGCAGGAACTTGGAGGGTGGCTTTCTTCCAGACAAAGGTGCTCGCAGCAGCCATTATTCCCGTGCTGGGACCTCCCCAGTGCAGGGCTGACTGGCAGCCATTTCTGTTTGTTTCACCCTGGTGATTCCCTGAGACCCTGCCCCACCCAATTTACAGCCCCACCCAATTTACAGCCCCACCCAAGCTGTGCCCAGTGGTATTTGCATATGAGTAGTCTGTCCTTGCTCAGGCTAAAATTCTGTCAGACAAGCTGCAGCTGGGTCAGGGAGCCCTAAACCTATCAATAAAAGGCCCAAGGCCAGGCACCAGCACCAACCTGCCCTGCTTCACAGCTGGGCCTCATTTGGGCACTTCCAAACCTGATGCAAAGAAGAGGAATCTTCAGATCTCTCCGTAGCTCCTGCTGGTTGGCTGTAGGCAGTGGCTGACTTCGCACCTCCCTGGAGACCCAAGAGCCAATGTACCCAGTGGTCAGTGTGAGACCTTTCAGATTACAACTCTTCACATCAATAAGTGACACACTCAAGGGGCAGACTCAGTGAGCACCAAAGCCCCACTGAAGCAAGTCCTGCTCCATAGGTGTATCTCCTACACACCAGCTCTCCCACTGTAGTCACAGCTGGTCCTCACAGCTGTTTGGCCTGGAGGTCAATTCCTCTCAGTGATACCAACAATAATTAAGGCTCAACTACAACAAGACTGTGCTCACAGCCCAGAAAGGGATGCACCTAGAGTGTCCACCTCAGGTGATTGGTGAAGCTGAGCCACTGGGCCCTATAGGACACCTACTACACAAGGCCACTCTATCAACTCAAGGAGACTTAGCAGCTACGCAGTACATAGAAACAAACACAGGGAAGCAGCCAAAGCGCAGAGACAAACATGTCACAAATAGAAGAAAGCAAACTGCTGGATATAGAGTTCAAAACCACAGTTATAAGGTTACTCAAGAATCTTCTAGAAACCTCTGAGGAATTTTGTGAGACTTTCAAGGATCTTAGTGAGAGTGCCAAAAAAATGGAAAAGGACCAGTCAGAAATTAAGCATACACTGACTGAAATCTAATCTAATAAAAGAGAAATATGCAAATTAACCATCACCCTGAAACACCTAGGCCATGCCCACCAGCCAGTCAGACCGACTATATGCAAATTAACCCAGCCAAGATGGCAGTTAATTTGTATACACAGGCACTGAGCGAAGACTGAAGACAGCCTAGAAGGAAGTCAAATGCTGCAGAAGGGAGCCAAGCGGCAGAGAAGGGAGGGAGCGAGGCATTAGAGATGGGAGGGAGCAAAGTGGCCCAGAAGAGAGGGGTTGAGGCAGTGGAGACAGGAGGAAACGAGGCAGCAGAGATGGGAGGAAGCAAAGCAGCAGAGAAGGGAGGGAGCTGAGGCAGCAGAGATGGGAGAAAGCGAGGCAGCAGAGAAAGGAGCGAAGCCTTCCTCAGTGGGTTTCACTCCCTTCTCTGCTTCGCTCTGGCTCAGGAAGCCCTATTCTTGCAGGAATCTTCCTGCAATGGGCTTCTAGTAAAGAATAACATACAGGGATTCAACAGCAGACTAGAAGATCCTGAGAATCAAATCAATGATTTGAAATATGAAGAAGTAAACATCACCCAACCAGAAGAGCAAAAAGAAAAAAGAATCCAAAAATATAAAGATAGTGTAAGGAGCCTCTGGGACAACTTCAAGCATACCAACATTTGAATTATGGGGGTGCCAGAAGAAGAGAGAGAGCAAGATATTGAAAACCTATTTGAAGAAATAATGACAGAAAACTTCCTCTACCTGGTGAAAGAAATAGACTTACAAGTCCAGGAAGCACAGAGAATTCCAAACAAGAGGAATCCAAAGAGGACCATACCAAGACACATAATTAAAATGCCAAGGGTAAAGACAGAGAATCTTAAAAGCAGCAAGAGAAAAGCAGTTACCTACAAGGGAGTTCCCATATGACTGTCAGTTGATTTCTCAACAGAAACTAGGCAGGCCAGAAGGGAGTGGCAAGAAATATTCAAAGTAATGAATAGCTAGAACCTACAACCAAGTTTACTCTACCTAACAAAGCTATCATTTAGAATTGAAGGTCAGATAAAGAACTTCACAGACAAGAAAAAACTAAAGGAGTTCATGACCACCAAACCAGCATTATATGAAATGCTGAAGGGTATTCTTTAAGAAGAGAAAGAACAAAAGGGTAAAGATAATAAATATGAACAACAAAGTGACAACAAATACATATCTATCAATAATTGAATCTAAAAATCAAATGAACAAAAAATTTGATGAACAGAATAAACTGGTGAATGGGATAGAATCTTGGACATGGAAATGGAACAGACTGACTATTCTCAGGGGGAAGGAGGTGTGGGGGCAGTGCGGGAAGAGATTAGACAAAGATCTTATGCATATATGCATTACCTATGGACACAAACAATAGGGTGGTGAGGGTCTGGGGTGGGGTGGGAATTGGGTGGAAAGAATCTATTAGGGGGAAAAAAAGATGGACACCTGTACAAATCTCAACAATAAAGATTAATTAAAAAAGAGTCTCAAGTTACTTTTTATAAATGGAAGAATCTCTGAATCATTCAAAAATATTCCTGTAAGAATCTTGAATTATTAAATGCTTACAGCATTTTGATCTATGGACTTGACTCTCTATTAGCCATCCTGTAAGAGAATTTTATTTCATCTTTACAGCCATATTTCTATAGCCCTGAGGTCCCTGGGTGAGAGCAGAGTGGGGAGTGGGATCATATTGGAAACACTCAGAACTGATTGTTCTTGGTAAAATTAAACTGCTGAGGGGATCACATGTAGATAATGAAAGTCTAACTGTGAGATTCCAAACGAGGTGTTCTTACCCAAGTCCTTAGGATCACTGTTATTTCCTAAGCATTGTGCTTGCTGGTGTAGGTGTTTGTTTTTGTGGGACTTAATTATTTCCTGTAGCAATTTCTATTCAATGAAATGTGCTACCATAGAATAATGCCTGATTAGAGACAATCTTTGTGTCTCTGGATGTACTTTGAATATTCAGTTGTCTTTTGATCAGTTGTTTGAGAGTTTTGGTTAAAAAGCTTTAAAGGCATGAAGTTACAAAATGTCTGGGTCTTGCTTCACTGCGTCTGGCAAAGGAGGACGAGACAGCTTAATCACTTTAAAAGGTGCAGTAAAAGCAAAATTCGAAAAGTATGATTTTTAGGCTCGTTTTAAAGCTTTGGTTAAATTACGCATCAAGATTACTCTTTTTGGCTGGTTATAATGGAGTGGGCTTAGAAACCTCAGCAATTTGACCACTGAATAAATAAAATTGTAGCAGTTTAAACCAAGAAGTTTAACACACAGTGAAAATGTTCCATGCCACTGTAGTGTGCTGATCCCTCATCCCAACTCTCCAACCCTAGTACAAAAATGATGACTTTGGAGAGCATTTACTAGACGGCTGAAAGTTTGATGGAATGCTCTCTCTTTTGAATTCATTTGGACTTTTTTAAGACTGATGATGTTAGAATATACTAGTGCTTCAGAGAAGAAACTAGTTTTGGGGCTGGAGTGCAGAGAACAGTTTTAAATTATTGCCAATTTTTTAGATTTTTACTAAGGATTTTTTTGTTCATTTTTAAAAGCAAATACTGAAAGGATGGAGAGGGTGAGCTCTGTTTCATATCCTGTGTCAGCTTTTATAGTGAGTGTTGTATTGAGGTTTTTATTCTCCCTTAGTTCTTATTGAGTCATTAGTATAGAGCAGGGGTGGGGAACATCTGGCCCGCAGACTATATGAGGCCTGTGAAATCATTTGGTTTGGCCCTGCCAAGGCATTAGGGGTGAGTTAATTAAATGTTAGATCAAATATAGTAGACTAATTTTTAAATTGATAATTTTGTATGGCTCAAGAATAATGTTCTAAATATTCAAATGGCCCTTGGCAGAAAAAAGTTTCACCACCCCTGGTCTAAAGGAAATCAAGAAACAAATACTTCCAACAGCTTTCTGTGTTTTATGATTACTAATGGCACAGGATTTTAAGATGATGCTAGCTGAATTACAGTAGCACTTCACTCTGATTTTTATTGAGAGGCTATATTCTGGAGAAAATAATTTGCTTTACTAAAACAATATTCAGTTTATATTGTGGAGGTATGAAACAAGAGTAAAAAAGAATGATTTTTATCTTGAGGGAAAAAATTAAGTTGCTTTCTCTGTTAATTCATATTTTATAAATATACTATTTAATACTCTTTATATTTTTCACTAGAGGCCTGGTGCACAAAATTTGTGCATGGTGGTGGGGTGTCCCTCAACCCAGCCTGCACCCTCTCCAATCTGGGATCCCTGTGGGATCAGGCCTAAACTGGCAGTTGGACATCCCTCTCACAATTTGGGACTGCTGGCTCCTAACTGCTCGCCTGCCTCCCTGATTGCCCTTAACCACTTCTGACTGCCAGCCTGATCACCCCATAACCTCTCCCCTGCTGGCCTGATTGGCCACTAACTGCTCCCCTGCTGGCACTATCACTTTCAACTGCCCTCCCCTGCTGGCCTGATCACTCACAACTTCCCTCCCCTGCCATGACCCGCCTCCTCCACTGGGACCCACCTCCAGGTGGCGAAGATGCCAGGACTGGCCTCCTCTGCATTGTGCAGAGCCACAGGACTCCCAGGTCTCACTATGGGGAGCAGCCACCTGGCCCAGCCTCCGCTGTAGGCACAGCCATCTTGTGGCGATGTTGTGTGCGGGTGTGATGCCACCTAGGCTTTTATTATAAAGGGTTATAGTGTATGATGTGTCATTAAAATAGAATTGGTGCCAAAGTATTTCAATTCTTAAAAATGTTGTTTCTGAGGACATTTGAATGGGAAGCAGTTCAACCTAGGAGGGACTCTTAATAGATTAAAATTCATTATAAGATGGCAGGACTCATACATTTCCACTTCAGACTACATTGTATGCCATCCAAATGGGAAATTGTTTTATGATTCTTACTTGGAGTTTCTCTGCCATGGCTAAGGTACCTACATTATTCAAAATCATAGGAACTAAAACCACTGTGTTAGCACTACATTTACAGCAAGTGGAAAATTACAGTGAATTATACAAGTTCGGCATTGCCGTTTATATGCAGACCAAATAACATTAAACAGAGAAGATTCCACCAGAAATTGCAGGTTCATCAGATTTGAGAAGCCCCAAACCCCACCCTGTTGGGGCTGAGGAGATTTTACCCTTTTGGAAAATCCTCGGAGTGGACATGATGCAGTTCTCAGGCCCCTATTTCATCATCTAATAATGCTCTATCTGTGCTACCTACACATCAATTTTTATCCATATTCTCCAATTAAATGGAGATATAGAGGTCACTTAGGTCTATTTGAAAGAGATCCCAGAGATAATGTATGGGGAAAGCACTTAGGGAAAATGTAAATGCCATTCAGATATAGGAATTCATAAAAATATCATGCCTGAACATTTGGATTATGCTCATTCCTTCATTTTGTTCTCTGGAATTCTATGACCTGCCAGAGAAGAAAGTTGAAAACAACTCAGAATCGAGGAAGCACTAGATCATTTTTGTTTTTAAGTTAATCAGTGACCATTGTTAATTGAGGGGAACAGTTTATATTGGCAGTGCATGAAACATCCTGCAGAAAACTCACTGACCCTCTACCTCTTTTCCTTTTACTCTTCCCCCTTTCCTTTTGCGGGAAGATTTGAGAACTGGCATAAAAAGTAGCTCTTTTTTATTTACTCTATGCCATTTATTGCTTGTGTAAAAAATGAACCAACTTTATGAATATTAAAATAAAGATTGTACATTGCAGTGTGTATATGAATTTGACAATTTCTGTAATTCAAATTGGTACATTATAAGGTTCCAGTGTTGTAGAGGCTACAATGAGCCTGTAATTACAACAGAAGGTGAGAGTAAGTATTAAACAGAATAAACTATACTTTTAGAAGGTGTATTCAATTTCAGTTTATATTTTGCAAAATTGATATGGGAAATTTAGTGCTCTTATTAGTAACCTGTGTCAGACCTTATATATTACAGTTACAAACAAAGTCAGTTCCTGAGGCAAAATGTATATAGCTACCATTCTAGTAAAAGCAGTCTTTATTGGTTTCCAGGAACCATTTGAAAATTTATCTGCTATAGTCACTGATTCTTGGCATGTGAAGGACCTGTACGATCAATTGTTCTAATGCCCTTTCTTTAGGCAGATGGGTAAAAATCTAAGCTATTCAGCACTGATACTTAGCAAATTTTTCCAGCTTGCCATGGATAGAGATTCCCACAACCTCTGTTAGCCCCATACCAGGGTAGATTTCCAGAAATTACTCTTTATATATAGCCTCAGTGTCTCCTACTTCAATTTATCCCAGTTAATCTTCAGTGGGTTCCCTACAGTTTTTGAAATACTCCACTAAATAATCCTATAATAATAAAACTCTAATGTGCAAATCGACCAAACAGCAGAATGACCAATCGCTATGATGTGTACTGGCCACCAGGGGGCAAATGCTCAATGCAGGAGCTGCCCCCTGCTGGTCATTGTGCTCTCACAGCTGGAGCACTGCTCAGCCAGAAGCCGGGCTCACAGCTGGTGAGCGCAGCAGCGGTGGCAGGAACCTCTCCTGCCTCCACGGCAGCACTAAGGAGCATCGAGCCAAGTGGTAAGGAGTGAGCAGGCAGGCTGTTAGGAGTGAGGGGGTCCCAGATTGCAAGAGGGCACAGGCCGGGCTGAGGACCGCCCTTATCATGAATTTTGTGTATCAGGCCTCTAGTTATTTTATAGGCTTAAATAAAAATGGTAAGGCACGAGGTCTTTATCTATCTATATTTGGGGCTGACTCTTATTTTTTTTTTTCAAACTAAAATATCATGTTCCCTGCATTATCTATATAAGGCGCAAAAATTCCGACTGGCATACATCTAAACTAGACATTTGGAGAACTTTGCAGACTGTTAAGTATTTTGTGTGAATTGATTGTTTTGGGGTATAGATTTACATCTTTGACCTTTTAACTGGATTATTGAAAGGGAGGAAAGTCTTTGTGGCTGTATGCTTTTAAAACATTTTAGGTTGAGGGATTATCATTTTAAGAAATATTGGAAATATATAAGTGGATATTAGTTTCTGTCATACTGTGACTTAAATATATCATTGTCTCAAACATCTACGCTAATAAAAGAGAAAGATGCAAATTGACCGCAATGCCCACCTGCCAATCAGGATGGTGGTTTAATTTGCATACACAGGTGCCTAGTGGCCAGGGGTGGGGTGAGACGCTTGAGTCTTTGCCATGGTGATGACACAGGCCTCTGGGCAGCATGGGAAGGCAGAAAGGCGGCTCCAGGCCAAAGTGAAGGCGGAAAGTTGGTGCCCGCAGCCAGGGGAAGGAAAGCCCATTCTTGCACGAATCTTCATGCATCGGGCCTCTAGTGATAATATAAGTGTCATCAAAGGAACCTATCCCAAATTTATATAAGAAAATGTATTATCCCAAATTAAGAAAACAGTGAAGCCTCAGTGAAATACAAGGTTGAGGTAAAATGGAGTGCAACCTTAGAACTTAAAGACTCAACAGATCTGATTTTTTAAAATGTAAAAGGGACATTAGAGATATAATTTGTGAAATGTGACTTTTGACAGTAGGCCCTGAGAAACAAAAGAATGTCTTTGCTGTAAAGCCAAACAATGTAAAATAGTTGATCATTCCATTAGTATTTCTGTATTTTTGTAAGTAATTATTTTGTGTTTAGAAGTAATTTGTATTCTGTTTTCTGCTATCTGGTAAGGGTAATGTCAAGGTTGTCATCAGTAGTTGTGTAAAAATTATATATTTCAGTCTGACCTTTCCTAAGTTAGTGTGTTGCTCTGATGGTGATGGTTGAGATTCTGTAGATGAAAGAAAAATGACTGGTAATAAAAATTATTGTTTCCCTTAGGATACTTTATTTAACTTAAACATTTTAGAATTACAGTGTTGGCCTGAGAACAGTTGTCTCAAGCAACATTTTTACTAAATCAGCAACTAAGAGTTTAGTGGAGTTTGACGTACCTAACAAGGGTTTCTCTTTTCTCTATTACTGTTTCTTTCTCTCTAGACCATAGTCAGACATGCTTAGATGAGTACTGTGAGCTCTGTAGAAGCATGGAGAAATATGATAAAGAAAACTCATTTTTTCCCCTCTTTCTCTTGATCAGTGTGCTGGAGAAGAGAAACGAGTTGGTACACGCACGGTGTTTGTTGGCAATCATCCAATTTCAGTAGCAGAAGACTATGTTGCACAAAGATTTTGTGATAATAGAATAGTCTCATCTAAGGTAAGTTTTTAAAACTCTACATATTCATATAGTGAGCCAGATAATACACTTATTTTTATTCATGCTTCTACATATACACATTGATGTGCACTTATAAAAATCATATATCAACTGTGTTAATTATTTCACCAAAAGGCAGTATTTTTTTAAATTTTGTTTTAGTGCTTAAAGTATTACAAAGAATATTACATATATCTCCTTTTTTCTGCGCTTGACCTTCCCCTGCCTCCCCTACACCTTAGTGTCTTGTGTCCATTGGTTTTGCTTATATGCATGCATACAAGTCCTCCAGTTGATCTCTTAACCCTCCACCCAACCCTCCCTGACCTTCCCGCTATACTTTGCCAGTGTGTTCGATGCTGCTCTGCTTCTTTGTTTTTGTATTTTAAAGGTTTTTTTTTCTTTATTGGTCAAGGTATTACAAATGTGTCTTCATCTCCCAATAACCCCCAACCCTCCCCCCTCCTCATGCTCTCATCACCCTGTTGTCTGAGTCCATTGGCTTGGCTTATATGTGTGCATAAAAGTCCCTTTGGTTGTTCCCCTCCCTCCCACCCCACACCCTCCCCCACCCTCCATCTGGGGATCAACAGACCGATCACTGCTTCTCTGTCTCTGGATCTGTTCCTGTTCCTCAGTCTATGTTGTTCTCTATATTCCACAAATGAGTGAGATCATATGATATTTATCTTTCTCTGACTGGCTTATTTCACTTAGCATAATGCTCTCCAGTTCCATCCATGCTGTTGCAAATGGCAAGAGTTCCTTCTTTTTTATAGCAGGGTAGTATTCCATTGTGTAAATGGACCACAGTTTTATAATCCACTCATCTGCTGATGGGTACTTAGGCTGTTTCCAGTTTTACTTCTTCTTTTCCAATTCGGATGCCTTTTATTTCTTCGTCTTGTCTGATCACAATGGCTAGTACTTCCAGTACTATGTTGAACAGGAGTGATGAAAGGGAGCATCACTGTCTTGTTCCTGTTCTTAGGGAAAATGATTTTAGTTTATGACCATTTAGTATGATGTTGGCTGTGAGTTTGTCATATATGGCTTTTATTATGTTGAGGAATGATCCTTCTTTTCCCACCTTGCTGAGAGTTTTTATCAAGAAAGGGTGTTGGATTTTGTCAAACGCTTTTTCTGCATCAATTGATATGACTGTGTGATTTTTATTTCTCAATATGTTTATGTGATGTATCACATTTATTGATTTGCTGATATTGTACCATCCTTGTATCCCTGGGGTAAATCCTACTTGGTCACATGGTATATGATCTTTCTGATATACTGCTGGATCCGATTTGCTGGATTTTGTTGAAGATTTTGGCATCTATGTTCATGAGGGATATCAGCCTGTAATTCTCTTCCATTGTGTTTTCTTTGTCTGGTTTTGGTATTAGGGTAATTCTGGCTTCATAGAATGAGCTTGGAAGTGTTCCTTCCTCTTGAATTTTTTGGAATAGTCTGAGTAGGGTAGGTTTTAGTTCTTCCTTAAATGTTTGGTAAAACTCCCCTGTGATGCCATCTGGCCCTGGGCTTTTATTTGCTGGGAGCTTTTTGATGACTGCTTCAATTTCTTCCATAGTTATTGGCCTATTGAGATTTTTAGAATCTTCCTGATTGAGTTTTGGAAGATTGTATTTTTCTAGGAATATGTCCATTTCCTCCAGGTTGTCTAGTTTGTTGGAGTAGAGTTGTTCATAGTATTTTTAAACAATTCTTTGAATTTTTGTGGGGTCTGTGGTTATTTCTCCTTTTTCATTTCTGATTTTATTTATTTGTGTCCTCTCTCTTTGCTTTTTGGTGAGCCTGGCTAGCGGTTCATCAATCTTGTTTATCCTTTCAAAGAACCAGCTCTTGATTTCATTGATCTTTTGTATTGTTTTTGTTTTGTTTTGTTTTGTTTTGTTTGTTTGTTTTGTTTTCTTTGGTCTCTATGTCATTGATTTCTGCTCTGATCTTTATTATCTCCTCCCTTCTGCTCACTCTGGGCTTTTCTTATTGCTCTCTTTTTGATTCTTTGAGTTGTAGAGTTAGATGATTTACTACCATTTTTTTCTTGTTTTTTTGAGGTAGGCCTATAGAGCTATAAACTTCCCTCTCAGGATTGCTTTCATTGTGTCCCATAGGTTTTGGATTGTTATGTTTTCATTGTCATTAGTTTCCAGAAGGTTTTTAATATATCTCATTGATCTTTGTTGGTCTCATTGGTAACCCAATCAATATTTAATAACATGCTATTCAGCTTCCAAGAGTTTGAGTGTTTTGGATTGTTTTTATTATAGTTTATTTAGAATATTATGCCATTGTGGTCTGAGAAGATGCTTGATAAAATTTCAGTCTTCTTGAATTTGGGGAGACTTTGCTTGTGACCCAATATGTGCTCTATTTTTTAAAATGTCCCATGTGCACTTGAGAAGAACATATATTCAGCAGCTTTGGGGTGAAATGTTCTGAAGATGTCAATTCTGTCCATCTGATCTAATGAGTTATTTAGGATTGCTGTTTCTTTGCTGATTTTTTGTCTAGAGGATTTATCCAGTGATGTCAGTGATGTGTTTAAGTCTTCTACTATGATTGTATTGTTGTCTATCTCTCCCTTGATATCTTCCAGGAGTTTTTTTATGTATTTGGGTGCTCCTGCATTGGGTACATATATGGTTATCAGGATTATATCCTCTTGTTGTATTGATCCCTTTAGTATTATGAAGTGGTCTTCCTTATCTCTTGTTATGGTCTTCACTTTGAGGTCTGTTTTGTCCAATATAAGTATTGCTACCCCAGCTTTTTTTTCATTTCCATTTGAAAAGGCAGTATTTTTAAAAAATTTTTTTCCCTTTATTGATATTACAAATGTGACCTTATCTCCCAATGTCCTCACATCCCCCCACTCCTGTCCTCACCCTCACCCCCTGTTGTCCACATCCATCGCTTATGCTTATATGTATGCATACAAGTCCTTTGGTTGATCTCTCCTCCTCCCCCTCCCCTACCTTCCTTCTGAGTTTTGACAGTCTCATCGCTGCTTCTCTGTCTCTATATCAGTTTTTTCATCGGTTTATGTTGTTCATTATAATCCACAAATGAGTGAGTGCATGTGATATTTATATTTCTATGTCTTATTTCACTTAGCATAATGCTCTCCAGCTCCATCCATGCTGTTGAAAATGGTAGGAGTTCCTTCCTTTTTACAGCAGCATAGTATTCCATTGTGTAGATGTACTACAGTTTTTTAATCCACTCATCTGCTAATGGGCAGTTAGGCTGATTCCAAATATTTTAAAGCATCACTTTGTCTTGTTATAGCTGAAACATCATTCACTTGCCTTATGATTCATAATGTCTGTTGATTATATATATTACTTTAAGCCTTAAAATGTTCTAAAAGTAGGAATTACAAACTTGCCCAAAGCTTCTTGAATTGCCTTTAATTGTATGGACTAGTTTGTAAATAATTTACATTCTTTTGGAAGGTGCTATCCTAGAATGACATCTTTATTTGTTTCTATTTCAGTGAGTAGTTTCCCCTGCTCAGTACAATGCTTGAATAGTTAAAAGTTTGATCACTTAGCTGTGTCACGATTTAAATAATCATCTTACTTCAGCATAGTGTAATGCTAAGGGTAGGGGCCTGGAAGTCTGAAGACCTGAGTTTAAATCCTGGCCTGACTATTTTCTAGCTGTGTGACCTTGGCCAATTTTATCTCTTAAGTCTGAATGTTCTCATCAGTGAAATATAGCTTATATTCAATATGTGAAAGCATTCTTTATAGTTCCTTGTACCATAGTCATCTTTCTACAAGTACTAGTTTACTAATCTTTACCTTTGGCTGACCAGATTAGATGCTAGGTGCTAGATGGTCGGCCTATGGCTATCTCTTATGGCACAGATTTTGATAGTTTTCTTCACTGCCTCATGCAACCTCACAAGACATATCTAAAATGTTGGTGACAATTGGTTCACTGCATGTTTGCAACCACCTAGGACCTGAAATACAAAATGATGCCCTTGAAAAATTTAACATTTTAGTTTTCAAATGTACATGTGATTTATCCTTGTGAAGCTAGGAGATTAACATGTAAAATACAGACAGAATAAGTGAAACTGTGTTGTCTTATGATCTATTGGCCTTAGAACACTCTGAATATATTTGCATAAAAGGTCTCTCTTGTTAATTTTTATCTTTAGCCAGTCATTTCTATACATGTGAGTAAAATAGTGAAAAGTTCTTTCACTGAAAATTGTGACTTACCCTGTAGTAGCCAAGGAAACAATCAATAATAGTCCTTTGAATCACAATCATAGACTTGTAGAACTAACTGAAAGAGTCTAAGAGGTCATCTTGTTCAACTCACTGACATTAAAAAGATGGAGAAATCAATCCCAGAGAAACTGAGCTAATGACATGGTCACCAAGCAGAGTTAGTAATAAAGCCCTTTTCATATCATTGTGCTGTTTGAGTTCTTTTCTCAGTTTTATCTCTCCTTTTGCATCAAGTGAAATATAAAATATTTTCTAGGGAATTATTGTTTTCCATAGTGTTTTATGTGGAAGATGGTTAAGTGACTTTTCTTTGAACTAGTGATAATCATTTTGTTGCAATATACTTTGCACTTTTGCATTTTAAAAGAACTTATAAAACTCAGCTTAATTCTCAACTCTTGTTGTATTTAATAGGATATTTTTCATATTTTATCTAGCTTCAGTTTTGCCAGCATGGAAAATATTGCAATAGGATATTGATATTTTTTAAATATTGAGGAGCTCACAGGGCAAATAAAGATTGAGTCTAAACAGATTTGTTTCTATATCTATGTATATATTTTAGAAACTAGAATAAAGAATTGAATACTTAATTACATGTATGTAATAATTTAATCAATAAAGAACTTTAAAAAAAAGAATTGAATACTGATAGACTAACAGATCTCTATTCTGTAAATATTATGTTTATAGTTTTTCTAGTTAATTGCATATTAACTGATCTTCTTTTTCATAAAAGCTCTAGAGCAGATAAAGAGGAAATGACAGTATACTAACCTCATAAAAAGAATGAAATCTTAAATCAATTAATAATTACAAGAGGATACTATACAGTGTATAGTGGTAAAGAGCTGCATCCTTGTATGAGAAGACCTGGGTTTAACATTAAAATAAGTCATGTAACCTCTCAATGTGTAAATTTCCTTATATTAAAAATAGGGATATTAACAGGAATTACCTCATAGGATTGTGCTGATGATGAAATAATCCATACAAAGCATTTAAGCATTGTGCTTGGCTTATAGTAACAACTCAATAAATGGTAGCTGCTGTTGTTACTTATATTTTTGTGATTATTGTTATTATGGTCCTGAACAATACTTACTATTGATTCCCTCCATCTCATGTGTTTTGAATGTATGGAGTTAATTTCTCTGAAAAGGAGGCATTTGGATCCACTCTGGAGATAACAACAGCTTCATAATTTGACTTTTTCTTTCTCATATTGTGTTTTTTTTTAATATATGTCTTTATGGATTTCAGAGAAGGGAGAGGGAGAGGGAGAGAGAGAGAAACATCAGTGATAAAAAAGAAACATTAATTGGCTGCCTCCTGCATGTCCCCCTACTGGGGATTGAGCCCGCAACCTGGGCATGTGCCCTTGCCAGAATCAAACTTGGGACCCTTCAGTCCACAGGCCAATGCTCTATCTACTGAGCCAAACTGATCCAAACTGTCTAGCGCATCTCATATTGTATTTTGGCTGTTTTTATTTACACCAGAATCTTTTAATTGAAGAAATGTACAATTTATAGAATGTGTTAGCTGCTTTAAAACTTTATAGCAAGTGTCAATTTTCTTTCTCAACCCTTTAGTAATAAAAATAATTTTCTCTTAATTGGGTGCCATTTGTTTGTTTACAACTGCCATCAGTAATGTCAGTGTAACACTGAAGTGTTGTTAATGTAAGGAGCACTAAAGATAAAAACTTTGACCTACTTAAATTGTTATTTATAAAATTAGTGTTCTTCTCTTCTTTTGGGAACACAGACATTTTCTTTAGAGAAACTTGTCCTCTGCAGCCTGCCTCCTTTAATGTACTCTGCAGGGACCTTTGGGAACAACAGAAATTTGTGTTTGGTTTGAAACTTGGAAATCATTACCTCTAGCAAAAGAAGACTTGGTTACTTCTGCTAGGATCATTAGATTTCATCATATTTCTCTGTTCCACATTTTTTCTTTAAAAATCCTGAGCCTCATCTTAAAGGCCCTTCAGTGGGATAAGAATCAGTAAACTTCACTTAACCCTTTGAAGGTAGGCCCAAGGTTAATCTTAGTATTATTATGTAAAAAGCATGTCTAGGATTAAAGTTTCAAGCCTAAAATTACACTAGTGTTTACCTTCAGTTTAAAAATCAGCATTGGCCATAGAATTTATTAAACACCATTTTGTCTGAGACTCTTTTTAATTGAATTTATTGGGATGACATCCTACATAATCCTATATAATAAAAAGGTAATATGCAAATTGACCATCACTCCAATATACAAGATGTTCTCCCCCCCATGTGGACACAAGATGGCAAGCAGGGGAGGGCAGTTGGGGGTGACCAGGCCTGCAGGGAATGTCAGTTAGGGGCAACTAGGCCTGCAGGGGAGGGCCGTTGGGGGCGACCAGGCCTGCAGGGGAGGGCAGTTGGAGGTGATCGGGCTGGCAGGGGAGCAGTTAGACATGGATCAGGCTGGTAAGGGAGTGATTAGGGGATGATCAGGCTGGTAGGCAGAAGTGGTTAGGGGAAATCAGGCAGGCAGACAGGCAAGCGGTTGGGAACCAGCAGTCCTGGATTGTGAGAGGGATATCCAACTGGTAGGATTGGGCCTGAACAGTCAGTCGGACATCCCCCTTGAGGGGTCCCAGATTGGAGAGGGTGCAGGCTGGGCTGAGGGACACACCCCCCACCCCCCTCACGAATTTCATGCACCAGGCTTCTAGTTGGTTAATAAAATTATACAGGTTTCAGGTATATGATTCTATAATATATCATCTGCATATTATGTATTTACTACCCTAAGCCAAGTCTTCTGTCACCATTTATCCCCAATTTACCTTCTTCTACCTTTCCCTACCCCTTTCCTTCTGGCAATAACTGTTGCCAGTGTCCATGAGACTTTGTTTTGTTTTGTTTTTTGCTTTGCTTAATCCCTTTGCCTTTCTCACTCAGCCCTCAAACCTCTCCCCTCTGGCAGCTGTCAATCTCTTATCTGTGAGTCTATTTTGTTAGATTATTTTGTTCATTAAATTCCACATATAAATGAAATCATATGGTACTTATCTACTGGCTTATCTCACTTAGCATAACACTCTCCAGGTCCATCCATGCAGTTGCAAAAGGTAAGATTTCCTTCTTTTTTATGGCTGAATAGTATTCCATTGTGTAAATGCACCATAGCTTTTTGATCCATTCATCTACTGATGGGCACTTGGGCTCTTTCTGAATCTTGGCTCTTGTAAATCAACACTGCAATGAACATAGGGGTTCATAAATTCTTTCAAATTAGTGTTTCATGTATCTTCAGATATATTCCTAGATGTGGAATCACTGAGTCATAAGGCAGTTCCATTTTTAAGTTTTTGAGGAAGCACCATACTGCATTCCATAGTGGCTGCACCAATCTTCATTCCCACCAACAGTGCAGGCGGGTTTCCTTTTCTCCACATCTTTGCCTGCACTTGTTTGTTGATTTATTGATGATAACCATTCTGGCAGGTGTGAGGTAATATCTCATTATGGTTTTAAGTTGCATTTCTCTGATGAGTAGTGCTGATCTTTGTCTGAGTCTTATTCCCTGAAGTTGCCATTTTAACTGAATTTACTAAATCCTAATGCAGTAATATCCTGTTAACTCCTTTTGCTCTCCTGAATTTATGGTAGAAAGAGTGATACTTTAAAATAAAATTCTATTTGACATTGTTAATGGTAATGTAAATAGACTGCTCTGATGCTCAAAATTGTATTTAATACCTATAATGTGGAGAGTTGATAACATGGATATTTTGTTCTACCACATCCAAATCTCAGTACTTAGAAAAGTCAATGCTTCTTCTGATAGCTCATTCACAATTGGTTGCTAACTTCAGTAGTTACTTAAAATAGTTACTGCTTCATTTTTAACTGTGTTATACTGACACAATAAAACAAGTTATTTGGAGCCTTAGCTACACCATCAGCATTTTAAATGCTAAATCAGAAAAGTTTTTGGACTTTAAGTAAAAACAAATAATGGTCTAAAGCCTCCCTTTGCTAAAATTAAAATAATAGATTCTCAAACTGTGATTCAATTCACTTCAACAGCCCCTCCTTTGAATTAGGAGAGTTTATAAGATTTTTGGTTTCAAATATAATTAACTGTTAAATGTTTGAGAGGCTGATGCACAATTTTTCACATAACTGTATCAGTTTTTAAATTTTATTTTTATTGTTGACAGAATTACAGATGTCCCCCATTTCCTCCCCATCCCTCTTTACCTGGCCCCCAGCCCACTCCAGGCCTTCATCTCACTGTTGTCTTGTGTCCATGGGCTATGCAGACTATGTATATAAGTTCTTTGGTTGCTCTCTTCCCACACCACCTCCCATTGCCCTCTGAGATTTGTCAGTCTGTCCATGCTATGTCTCTGGACCTATTTTATCAGTTTATTTTGTTCATTAGATTCCACATATAAATGAGGTCATGTGATATTTGCCTTTCTCTGACAGGCTTAGCATAATAATTTCTATCCATATTGTCTCAAAGGGTAAGAGTTCCTTCTACTTTATAGCCCCATAGTATTCCACTTATATAAATGTACCACAGCTTTTTTTATGCACTCATCTACTGATGGATACTTGGGCCTGTTTCCTGATCTTAGCTCTTGTAAATAATGCTGCTATGAACATAGGGGTGGATATACTGGTATTCCTTCTGATTGGTGTTTTGGGATTCGTAGTATATATTTCCAGAAGTGAGATCTCTGGATCAAATGGCAGATCCATTATAATTTTTTTAGGAAACTCCTAAACTCCACTGCTTTCCACAGTGGCTGCACCAGTCTGCATTCCTACCATCAGTGTGCTAGTGTTCTCTTTTTCCCACATCTTCACCAACACTTGCCTTTTGGATTTATTGATGATAGCCATTCTGAGAGGTGTGAGGTGACACCTCATTGTAGTTTTAATTTGTTGGTGAATAGTAACATTGAGCATTTTTTCATATGCCTCTTGGCCATCTGTTTGTCATCTTTACGGAAGTGTCTATTAGGGTCCTTTGCCTATTTTTTAAATGGATTGTTTGTCTTCCTTTTGTTGAGTTGTATGAGTTTTATATATTTTGGAAATTAACCCCTTAAAAGATGTATCATTGGTGAATATGTTCTCCCATATAGTGAGTTCCCTTTGCATTTTGAGGATGGTTTCTCTTGCTGTGCCAAACTTTTTATGTTGATGTCCTATTTGTTCATTTTTTCTTTTGCCCTAGCAGATATGTCAGCAGAAATTCTGCTACGTGAGATGTCTGAGATCTTATGCCAATGTTGTCTTCTAGGACTTTTATGGTTTCTCATCTTACATTTAAGTCATTTATTTATTTTGAGTTTATTATTGTATATGGTGTAAGTTTGTTGTCTAATTTCATTTTTTGAATGTACCTTTCCAATCTTCCAACACCATTTATTTAAGAGACTACTTTTACTCCATTGTATGCTTTTGACTCATTTGTCAGATATTTATTGACCATAATGTTGTAGGTTGACTTGGGGTTTCAATTATGTTCCATTGATCTCTATACCTGTTCTTGTGCATGTACCGGGCTGTTTGATTACAAGGGCTTTGTAGTATAGTTTGAAATCCATTTTAGTGATTGATCCAACTTTATTCTTCTTTCTCAAGATTGCTGAAGCTATTCGAGGTTTTTTTTGCATTCATATACATTTTTGGAATATATTTTCGAGATCTGTAAAATATGCTGATGGCATTTTATTTTATTTTATTATTTTTTAATTTTATTGTTTTTTTACAGAGAGGAAAGGAGAGGGATAGAGAGTTAGAAACATCAATCAGAGAGAAACATCGATCAGCTGCCTCCAGCACACCTCCCACTGGGGACGTGCCCGCAACCAAGGCACATGCCCTTGACCGGAATTGAACCCAGGACCCTTCAGTCCGCAGGCCGACACTCTATCCACCGAGCCAAACCGATCAGGGCTGCTGATGGTATTTTAATAGGAATTGCATTTAATCTATACATTTCTTAGGATAGTATAAACATTTAAATAATGTTAATTTTTCCAAACCATGAATACTGTGTATGCTTCCAATTGTTTGTATCTTTCTCTTTTCCTTTTTTCAATGTCCTGTAGTTTTCTGAGTGTACGTCTTTTACCTCTTTGGTTAAGTTTATTCCTAGGTATGTTATTTTTGCTTGTTGTTGTTGCAATGGTAAGTGGTGTTGTTATTTTAGTTTCTCCTTTTGATAGTTTGTTATTGGTGTATAAAAACACCATCGATTTTCTCTTTTTTTTCTTTTTTTTAAGTTTATAGTTTATTAATCCTCTCATGAAAAATCTACACAATCATCACAGATAAAGTCACCAAAGAATCTTTATTCCTTCTGTTGTTCAATCTCCAGCTCACTTTTTGCCAGCACCAACATTGGCCTTTGCAGTCCCCCTGACTTTCTTCATTCTGTTCCTGTATTCCTTTCTCTGTTTTCTTGAGGTCTTCTTCTTCTCAATAGGCCATGTCTTCTTCTTCTTCTATAGGCCATGTCTTGCAAATCTGTCTTTAGGTTCATTTTTCTTTGCATAATCCAAGGAGTCATAAATCATGCTGAAGCCAGTGGTCTTGCCACCACCAAAGTAGGTTCTGAATCCCAACACAAAGATGACATCAAGTGTGGTCTTATACATTTTGGCTAGTTTTTCCCGGATTTCTGTCTTGTACTGTCTCTTTCCCAGGGTGAAGGACATCAATGACTATTTGCTTCCGCTGAAGTAGTCTGTTGGTCATGAACTTCCTGGTCCGGATGGTCACCGTGTCATTCATGATGAAGGTAGACCTTTACACAGCCAGGGAGGAGAAGCACCATCGCTTTTCTGATGTTAATTTTGCATCCTTCTACTTTGCCAAATCCATTTCTTAGATGTAATCATTTTTTGGTGAAATGTTTAGGGTTTTATATATATAATATCATGTCATCCGCAAATAATGAGTTTTGCTTCCTCCTTTCCAATTTGGATGCCTTTAATTTTTTTCTTCCTGTCCAATTGCTGTGGCTAGGACTTCCAGTACTATATTGAATAAGAGTGGTGAAAGCCAATATCCATGTCATACTCTCTTCTTAAGGGAAACACTTTTTAAAATATATTTTATTGATTTTTTTTTTACAGAGAGGAAGGGAGAGGGATAGAGAGTTAGAAACATCGATGAGAGAGAAACATCGATCAGCTGCCTCTTGCACACCTCCCACTGGGTATGTGCCCACAACCAAGGTACATGCCCTTGACTGGAATCGAACCTGGGACCTTTCAGTCTGCATGCCGACACTCTATCCACTGAGCCAAACTGGTTAGGGCAAGGGAAACACTTTTATTGTTTGCCCATTGAGTATGATGTTGGTTATAGTTTTGTCATATATGGCCTTTGTTATGTTGAGGTCTGATCTCTCTATTCCTACTTTGCTGAGAATTTTTATCAAAAAATGGTTGTTGGATTTTGTCAATTATGTTTTCTGCATCTATTGATATGATTATGATTTTTATCCTTCGTTTTGTTTATGTCATGTATCACATTTATTGATTAGCAAATACTGTACCAGCCTTGTATCCCTGGAATAAATCCCACTTGGTTGTGGTGTATGATCTTTTTAATGTATTGCTGGATTTGATTTGTTGATATTTTGTGGAGGATTTTAGTATCTATGTTCATCAGGGATATTGGCCTGCAATTTTCTTTCTTTGTAGTATCTTTATCTTTTTTGGAATTAGGATAATATTGGCCTCATAAAAAGAGTTTCAAAGGAGGATAGGTATTAATTCTTTGAATGTTTGGTAAAACTCGCCTGTGAAGCCATCCAGTTCAGGGCTTTTGTTTGCTGGGAGTTTCTTGATTGCTGCTTCACTTTTTAAAATTGTTATCAGCCTATTCATGTTTTCTGATTCCTCCTGGTTGAATTTTAGAAGATTGTATATTTCCATGAATTTGTCCATTTCATCTAGGCTGTGCAATTTAGATGTTCATAATATTTTCTTATAATCCTTTTTATTTCTGTGGTGTCAGTTTGTTCTTAGACCTCCTTCATTTCTGATTTTATTTATTTGGGTCCCCTCTCTCTGTTTTTTGATGAGTCTGGCTAAAGGTTTATCATTCTTTTTATCTTCTTAAAGAACTAGCTCTTGGTTTCATTGATCTTTGTAGTGTTTTTTAAGTCTCCATATCATTTATTTCCACTCTGATTTTAATATTCCCTTGTAGTCCTCTGGGTTTTTCTTGTTGTTCTCTTTCTAATTGTTTTAGTTGTAGTGTTAGACCATTTATTTGAGCTTTTTCTTGTTTCTTGAGGTAGGCCTGTAAACCTATGGTTTTCTCTCACAGGACTGCTTTTGCTGTGTCCCATAGGTTTGAGGTTACTTTGTGTTCTTTTTCATTTGTTTCCAAGAAGTTGTTTTTTTTTAAATTTCTTCCTTGATCTCATTGCTAACCCATGCATGCTATTTAGACTCCATATGTTTGAATGTTTTTGAGGGTTTTTTTTATTATTTTAGTTCATTTCTACTTTCTTGCCATTGTGATCCAAGAAGATACCTGATATGATTTCAGTCTTCTTGAACTTGTAAAGGCTTATTTTATGTCCTAGCATGTGGCCTACCTTTAGATTCAATTAAATCCATCTGATCCTAATGTGTCATTTAAGGTCATTTTTTCCTTGTTGAGGTTTATTTTTTGGTCTGGAAAATCTATCCAGTGATGTCAGTGGGGTGCTAAAGTGCCCTACTATGACTCTGTTGCTGTCTGTATCTCCCTAAAGTCCTCCAGGAGCTGCTGAATATATTTAGGTGCTCCTATATTCAGTGCATATGTTATTTTTACCAGAGTTATATATCCTCTTAGTGGATCCATTCCTTTAGTATTATGTACTGATCATCTCTGTCTCTTGTTATGGCCTTTGTTTTGAAGTCTGTTTTGTCAGATATAAGTATTGCTGTCCCCACTTTGTGTTTTTTTTCATTTGCATAGAAAAATTTTTCACCCCTTTTCTTTCATCCTGTGTGAGTCTTTCATTCTGAGGTGGGTCTCTTATAAATCGCATATATATGAGTCATGTTTTCTTATCTAGTCACCTACCCTATGATTGTGATTGCAGCATTTAATCCATTTATATTTAAGGTTATTATTATATTTTTACTATTTATTTATTTATTTATTTATTTATTTATTTATTTATTGTTTAAAGTATTACAGATAGTAGTACATATGTCTCCATTCCCCGCCCCCCACTGACCTTCCTCCAGGCTCCCCTGCCCCCTGGCACATACCCTCCCCCCACCCCCTCAGGGTCTAGTGTCCATTGGTTATGCTTATATGCATGCATACAAGTCCTTCAGTTGATCTCTTACCTCCCCCACCCCAACACTCCTCAGCCTTATAATAGGTACTTATTCATTGTTATTTTTATTCTTTTTTGCCTATGTTCTTATCTCTATCTCTACTACTTCTACTTCTTACAACAGTCCCTTTAGCATTTCTTGCAATGCCGGATTGGTGGTAATAAATTCCTTTAGTTTAGTTGTGTGTGTGTGTGTGTGTGTGTGTGTATTGTTTTGCTTTGTTTTTGTCTTAGAAGCTCTTTATTTAATCTTAAATTTTGAATAAATAATCTTGCTGTATAGAGTACTCTTGGTTTCAGATCCTTGCTTTTCATTACTTGGAATATTTTATGCTATTTCTTTCTGGCCTTTTGTGTTTCTGTTGAGAAATCAGCTGATGGCCTTATGGGAGCTCCCTTGTAGGTAACTGACCATCTTTCTCTTTCTGCCCTTAAGATTCTCTCTTTGTCTTTAACATTTGCCTTTTGTTATAATACTCCTATAGGACCCAGTGGTGCAGTCTCCTTAAACTCCAGAGCTGTCTGCCCTAGGAGTGACACTTTTATGTGTTGTTTGGGCTTTCCTGTTATAATTGGGTCTTGATTATTGTTTTACCACTCACAGGTGTGTTCTCCACTCAAGCTGGCTAACTGTGAGGCTCAGCCCCAACCACATCATGTGAGCTGTTGTACAGGTGCTGATGGAACAAAACAAGTGAAAGAGGAAAAGAAAGAAAAACATAAAAAGATCCAACAATAGCAGCAAAAACAACCATAAAAGAAAAGAGAATTAGGAAAGAGAAAAGACAAGAATGATAAAAGAAAGTGAAAGAACAACAATAATAATAAAATAAAAAGAACACTAGAAGAGAAAAGATTCTGAAAGGAAAGAATGGAAAGAAAAATAATAATAAAGAATAGGCAAAGAAAAACACTAAAAAAGGAAAAGAGTATGAAAAAATGAAAAGGGGGAAAGCTATAGCACAAGAAAATAACAGTAAGAAAAGGAGACAAATAAGAAATATCTAAAATAATAAAAGAGAAACATGCAAATTGACCGTTACCACCAGCCAATCAGAGTGGCTGTATGCAAATTAACCCAGCCAAGGTGGAGGCCAACAGCCATGGAGCTAGAGAAACCAAAGGCTTCTGTTGCAACTGCCTGCCTAGGCTGGCTGAGCCTCTGCTCACAGCCACGCCCACCAGTCAAACAGAGTGGCCATATGCAAATTAACCCAGCCAACATGGAGGCTGGCAGGGTGGCTCTGCACTGGGAGCCTCCACGGCTGGCCAGCATAGCTGTGCCAGGTGTGTCAGCTCAGTGGGAGGGGGGTCTGGCCTGGGGCCTCCTCAGGGCATCCAAGAGCAGCTGTCCTGGGTCTACTGCCTAGCTCCACCCCCGGGAGCCTCCGAGAGGTATCCAGGAGCGCCTGTCCCGGGTCCACTGCCTGGCTCCACCCCCTGGGGGCCTCCCCGGGGCATGCAGGAGCACGGGGCCTCTGCAGGGTGTGCAGGAGCAGCCGTCCTGGGTCTGCTGCCTGGCTTTGCCCCCCGGGGGCCTCTGTGGGACATCCAGGAATGCCTGTCCTGGGTCCACTGCCTGGCTCTGCCCTGGGGGCCTCCGCAGGGTGTCCAGGAACACCCTTCCAGGGTCCGCTACCTTCATCCACCCCCCAGGGGCCTCCACAGGGTATGCGGGAGCATCTGCTGCACAGTGCAGAGATTCCGAAGCCAGTTCACTGCCCGGCTCCACCCCGGGTGTGTTTGCTCAGCAGCAGGGCCCCACCGAGGGATTCTGCACTAGTGTCCGCCCCTGACTTGCCACCCAACTCTGCGCCAGGTGTGTCCCCTCAGCGGTGTGGCCCCACCAGGCGTGTGCCATTGTGGGCCCTCCGGTGGGAAACGTCCAGGCCTGCACTCACCAGCCTTCCCACCCCCCCAGTGCACGAACCCTGAAGGGGCTGTGGGCAGCCTGAAAATGGCTCTCAGCCCCTCACCCAGGCTGGCCAGGCATGCCAGCAGGTGGACATCCCCCCCGAGGTGTCCCAGACTGCAAGAAGGCACAGGCCGGGCTGAGGGACCCCCACCCCCCGAGTGCACAAATTTTTGTGCACCGGGCCCCTAGTGAAAGAAATAAAAGAGAACAGAGAATAATAGTAACAATACTAATAATAATGCCAAAGCAATAAAAATGAAAAATAGAATAACCGGGGGAGTGAAGTTCACCTCAGCAGATTTTAGTGACTACTAGATTTCCAGTTGGATCCTGCTTTTATGTTGATTTCAGGCCTCCCGGGAGATACTTTTGTGTTAACCAATGTCAGAAGCTGGCCATATTTGGCTCTTGGGAACCTCTTCAAAGCTTTAAGCAATCCACATCTTGTGGCTGCCTCTACTGGGCTTTGCTGCCCATGGGAGGGGCCCAGCTGAGCTTGTAGACGGGCTTTTTTAGCACCATGGGGCCCTGAGGCTGGTCAGCAAAAATTCAGTATTAAGGGAAGATGGTGGGTGTGTTGCCTGTCCCAGAGGCAGTCCACTGAGTCTCTTCCAAAATATTTCCCTGACCTCGGCAGGGTGGAACCCCTCTTAGGCAGTCCAGTGGGTCTGCCAGAAGTCAGGAGTTTCTACCAGCTCTCCGGTGACAGAGAAGTGCCAACCAGGTTCCTGGTAATAGACGGGGAGGGGGGGAGGGGGGAGATGACCCGACTCCAAAGCACTCCCTGAGACTGCTGCCTCCTGTTGAGATGCAGGATGGAGTGTGCTGGATTTTAGAGGGTGGAGTGAATGTGATTGCTTAGGGTGGGGTAAACTGTACCCTGAGGTGGCAGGGTACTTGCCTTTCCACAGACTTCTGCCTCTCTGGAAAAATGGTTGCTCCAATATGGTGGGGGGGATGACCCAGCAACTCCCCACTGACTCTCCCCAACTCCTTCTACCCCTGTCTCTCCTCACAATACTCCAGTCTGTATTGCTTTCCGAACTCTGTGAAACCTAGGGTAAGTGACTGGGAAATAAAATCCTATGTGGCAGCCCTTAAAAAAAAGTTGCTTTGTCTCTAAGAATCTCTGCTCCCTGAAAGATGTGGGTGGCTATTGCTGGCTCTGGGATGCCCTGCCTGGGGTCCTGACATCTCTTCTTTCTGGGGAAACCCTCCTTACCGTTGGACCAACACTCCTAGGAGCTGGGCCAGCCACTTTCATGACCCTGCCCTTTCTGCCAGTCTCCAGGTGGTTTCTGCCCTCCCTTGTTTAAAGACCTCTTTAGCCAGTCTTCGGGTGGTAATTCAGGGTGAAATTCCCCATTTTAGTTTCAAGTCCAGTTTGGTTCTGGAATTAGGTGCTAGAAAGATCTATCTACTCTGCCACCATCTTAACACCTCCCCCCATAATTGCATCTTTAGAGGCCACTTTTATATACCAATTATATTCACTACAGAGTATTTGTAAAGTACATTGTATGTACTTGGAAAGCTGGCAGTTTTCTGTAGAACCCATTTTTAAACATATTCTATATGTTGGTGTTGCTATTCAATTTTATAATTGCATGTTAAGATCCACTTCTTGGAGTAAGAACTTACTTATGGCCCCCCAAAAAGCTTTATTCTCATTGTTAATGAAAGAAATGCTACAAACATTTTCTTCCTGTGAATTAACAATGTAATTGGTTTGTAGTAATTAAGTCTGAGACTACTATTTAGGTAAACAAGTCAATTTGAATAACTTGTTATATATGGCTTTAATTAAATTTAAATTTAAATTAGATTTTTCTAAAAAGTAGGCTTTTCTTGGACTTCCTTAAAATACAGTATGCTGGATGACATTTGTATTATAATAAAGAGATGAGAAGCTTAATTTTGCTTTTGAGTTAGAGCAAAAGAGTAAATGACCAACACACAAGTTTTTGTTTTTTGTTTTTTGCTTAAAGTATTACAACACGTGATAGGTAGATCTCCATTTTTTCCCTTGCTCTTCCCCCCTCCTCCCCTACACCCCAGTTTCTTGAGTCCATTGATTATGCTCATATGCATGCGTGCCAGTCTTTTGGTTAATCTCTTAATTCCCCCAAACCCTCCCCAGCCTTCCAGCTGTAGGATGACACTCTGTTCAAAGCTGTTCTGTCTGTGTATTTGTCTATGTTTATCAATTTATAATGGTCTTTATTATCCATAAATAAGTGAGATCATGTGGTATTTTTCTTTCATCGACTGGCTTATTTCACTTAGCATAATGCTCTCCAGTTCCATCCATGCTGCTGCAAATGGTAAGAATTCCTTCTTTTTTACAGCAGCATAGTATTCCATTGTGTAGATGTTCCACAGTTTTCTAATCTATTCATCTGTTGATGGGCACTTAGGCTTTTCCCAAATCTTACCTATGGTAAATTGTGCTGCTATGTGCATAGGGATGCATATATCCTTTCTGATTGGTGTTTTTGGTTTCTTGGGATATATTCCAAGAAGTAGGATCACAGGGTCAAATGGGAGTTCCATTTTTAATTTTTGAGGAAACTCCAAACTGTCTTCCATAGTGGCTGCACCAGTTTGCATTCCCACCAGCAGTGGAGAAAGGTTCCTTTTTCTCCACATCCTCGCCAGCACTTGTCATTTGTTGATTTCTTGATGATAGCCATTCTAGCAGGTGTGAGATGATACCGCATTGTTGTTTTGATTTGCATTTCTCATATAATTAGTGACTTTGAGCATGTTTTCATATGTCTTTCTGCCTTCTGTATGTCTTCTTTTGAAAAGTATCTATTTAGGTCCATTGCCCATTTTTTGATAGGATTGTTTATCTTCCTTTTGTTAAGTTGTATGAGTTCCCTGTAAATGTTGGATATTAAACCCTTATCGGTGATATCATTGGCAAATATGTTCTCCCATGCAGTGGGTTTTCTTGTTGTTTTGTTGATGGTTTCCTTTGCTGTGCAAAAGCTTTTTATTTTGATGTAGTCCCATTTGTTTATTTTCTCTTTGGCTTCCGTTGCCCTAGGAGCAGTATCAGTGAAGAAATTCTTCGGCACATGTTTGCAATTTCACTGCCTGTGTATTCCTCTAGTATTTTTATGGTTTCCCGTCTTACGTTTAAGTCTTTTATCCATTTTGAGTTTATTTTTGTGTATGGTGTAAGTTTGTGGTCTACTTTCATTTTTTTGCATGTATCTGTCCAATTTTCCCAACACCATTTATTGAAGAGACTGTCTTTACTGCATTGTATGCTTTTGCCTTCCTTATCGAATATTAATTGGGCATAGTGGTTTGGGTCAGTTTCTGGATTCTCTATTCTATTCCATTGATCTATATGTCTGTTCTTGCGCCAGTACCAAGCTGTTTTAAGAACAATACTTTGTAATACAGCTTGATATCTGGTATGGAGATCCCACCTACTTTGTTCTTCTTTCTCAGGATCGCTTTAGCTATTCCGGGTCTTTTTTTATTACAGATGAATTTTTAGATAGTTCATTCTAAGTCTGTAAAATATGCCGTTGGTATTTTAATGGGAAGTGCATTGAATTTATAGATTGCTTTCTGTAGTATGGACATTTTAATGATGTTGATTCTACCAATCCATGAACATGTTATGTTCTTCCATCTGTTTATGTCTTCCTCTATCTCTTTTTTCAGTGTACTGTAGTTTTCCGAGTATAGGTCTTTTACGTCTTTGGTTAAGTTTATTCCTAGTTATCTTAATTTTTTGGTGCAATGGTAAATGGGATTGCTTTTTTAATTTCTTTTTCTGTAAGTTCACTATTGCAATATAAAAATGCCATAGATTTCTTGGTGTTAATTTTGTATCCTGCTACATTACCATATTCATTTATTAGGTCTAATAATTTTTTTGATGGAGTCTTAAGGTTTTCTAAGTAGAGTATCATGTCATCTGCGAATAATGACAATTTTACTTCTTTTCCAATTTGGATGCCTTTTATTTCTTCTTCTTGCCTGATCGCATTGTCTAGCACTTCCAGTACTATGTTGAACAGGAGTGGCGAAAGTGGGCATCCCTGTCTTGCCCCTGTTTTTAAGGGAAATGGTTTTGGTTTTTGTCCATTGAGTATGATGTTGGCTGTGGATTTGACATATAAGTCTTTTATTATGTTGAGGTATGATCCTTCTATTCCCACTTTGCTGAGAGTTTTTATCAAGAAAGGGTGTTGGATTTTGTCAAATGCTTTTTCTGCATCAATCGATATGATTATGTGATTTTTGTCTCTCAATTTGTTTATGTGATGTATCACATTTATTGATTTGCAGATATTGTACTGCTTTGCATTCCTGGAATAAATCCCATTTGGTCATGGTGCATGATCTGTCTAATGCTGGATCCGGTGTGCTAGAATTTTGTTGAGGATTTTAGCATCTATGTTCATCAGGGATATTGGCCTGTAATTATCTTTCTTTGTGGTTTCTTTATCTGGTTTTGGTATTAGGGTAATGCTGGCTTCATAGAAAGAGCTTGGAAGTGTGCCTTCGTCTTGAATTTTTTGGCATAGTCTGAGAAGGATTGGCTTTAGTTCTTCTTTGAAAGTTTGATAAAACTCCCCTGTGAAGCCATCTGGTCCAGGGCTTTTGTTTACTGGAAGCTTTTGGATGACTGTTTCAATTTCATCAGTAGTTATGGGCCTATTCAGGTTATTTGATTCTTCCTGGTTGAGTTTGGGAAGCTTGTATTTTTTTAGGAATGTGTCCATTTCTTCGAGGTTGTCCAGTTTGTTGGAGTAGAGTTGTTCGTAGTATTTTTTGACAATCCTTTGTATATCAGTAGGGTCAGTTGTTATTTAACCTCTTTCATTTCTGATTTTGTTTATTTGGGTTCTCTCTCTTCGTTTCTTGGTGAGTCTGGAGAGGGGTTCGTCAATCTGGTTAATTCTTTCAAAGAACCAGCTCTTGGTTTCCTTGATCTTATGTATTGTTTTTTTGGTCTCTGTCATTTATTTCTGCTCTGATCTTTATTATTTCCTTCCTTCTGGGTACTGTGAGCTTTTGTTGTTGCTCTCTTTCTAACTCTTTGAGTTGTAGATTTAGGTCATTTATTATCAGTTTCTCTTGTTTTTTGAGGTGGGCCTATAGAGCTTTGAACTTCCCTCTCTGGACTACTTTCATTGTGTCCCATAGATTTTGGATTGTTGTGTTTTCATTGTCATTTATTTCCAGGAAGTTTTTTATTTCTTATTTGATCTCTCTAGTAACCCATTCATCTACAGTACTAAAAGAGTAATATGCTAATTGGTGTCACTCCACTACATGCCAAGCTATGCCCACCAGCCAATCAGAGCGACTATATGCATATTAACCTAACCAAGATGGCAGCTGTCAGCCATGGAGCTGGAGCAAGCAGGAAGCTTGGTTGCCCCAATGAAGGAGGAAGCCAAGCTTCCTGCCTGCTTTGGCAGGCTGTGGCCTCCGCTCAAGAGAACAAATTTTCAATTATAGAAGATAAATAAAACCCAGATACCTGCTTCCAGCCAGCCTCACTGGGAGCTTGGGTCATTGGGGGCATGGCCAGCTTGCAAACAGCCACCAGCCCCTCACCCAGTATGGCCCCACCTCATGGGATGAGGGTCCCTGCTGGGGGGCTGGGCTAGTCTGCAAACAGCCATCAGTTTCTTACCCAGGCTGGCCAGGCACCCCAGCAGGACCCCCATCCTGAAGGGGCTGTGGCCTGCCTGCAAATAGCCGTCAACCCCTCACCCAGGCTGGCCAGGCACCCCAGCATGAACCCCACCCTGATCTGGAACACCCTTCAGGGCAAACCAGCCGGCCCCCACCCATGCACCAGGCCTCTATACTATATAATAAAATGGTAATATGCAAATTGACCCTAACAGCAGAACCACTGGGAATGGTCACTATGACACACAATGACCACCAGGGGGCAGACACTCAATGCAGGAGCTGCCCCTTGGTGGTCAGTGTGCTCTCACAGGGGGAGCTCTGCTCAGCCACAAGCCAGGATGATGGCTGCCAGCACAGCAGTGGTGGTAGGAGCCTCTCCCGCCTCCTCAGCAGTGCTAAGGATGTCTGACTGCAGCTTAGGCCTGCTCCTTGCTGGCAAGTGGACATCCCCCGACAGCTCCTGGGCTGCCAGAGGGATTCCAGACTGTGAGAGGGCACAGGCCGGGCTGTGGGACCACCCCAAGTGCACAAACTTTTGTGCACAGGGCCTCTAGTTGTTTTATAACATGCTATTTAGCCTCCAGGTGTTTGATCTTTTTTCAATATTTTTATTGTCGTTGATTTCTAGTTTTATGCCATTATGTTCTGAGAAGATGCTTGTTATGATTTCTATTCTCTTGAATTTGAAGAGACTTTGCCTGTGTCCTAATATATGGTCTATCTTTGAAAATGTCCCATGAGCACTGGAGAAGAATGTATATTCTGTGGCTTTGGGGTGAAATATTCTGAAGATGTCAACTAAGTCCATCTGAACTAGTCGGTCATTTAGGATTGTTGTTTCTTTGTTGATTTTTTTTAGAGGATTAATCCAGTGGTGTCAGTGGGGTATTAAAGTCCCCTACTATGACTGTATTGCTATCAATCTCTCCCTTGATGTCTTCCAGAAGTTTTTTTATGAATTTGGGTGCTCCTATTTTGGGTGCATATATGTTTACTAGAGTTATATCTTCTTGCTGAATTGCTCCCTTTATTATTATGTAGTGTCCTTGCTTATCTCTTGTTATGGTCTTTACTTTGAGGTCTATTTTGTCAGATATAAGTATCGAAACTCCAGCTTTTTTCACATTTCCATTTGCCTGGAAAATTTTTTTTCATCCTTTCACTCTCAATCTGTGTGAATCCTTTGTTCTGAGGTGGGTCTCTTGTAGACAGCAGATATATGGGTCCTGTTTTCTTATCCATTGAGCTACCCTATGTCTTTTGATTGGAGCATTCAAACCATTTATATTTAATGTTATTATTGAAAAGTACTTGTTTGTAGTCATTTTTATCCTTAATGTTTGTGTTTCTTCTTGTTTTTCTGTTTATTCTTTTTACTGCAGTCCCTTTAGCATTTCTTGCATTGCTGTTTTGGTAGTAATAAACTCTCTTAGCCCTTTTTTGTCTGTGAAGCTTCTGATTCTACCTTCAATTTTGAATGATAGCCTTGCTGGGTATAGTATTCTTGGATTTATTCCCTTGCTTTGCATCACTTTGTATATTTCATTCCATTCCCTTCTTTCCTGATGTGTTTCTCTTGAGAAGTCAGCTGATATTCTAATAGGATTACCCTTGTAGGTAATTTTCTGTTTCTCTCTGGCCACCTTTAAGATTCTTACTTTGTTGTTGGTGTTTGCCAGTTTAATTATGATGTGTCTTGGTGTTGGTCTTTTGGGGTTCATCTTATTTGCCACTCTATGTGCTTCTTGGACTTGTGTAGTTTTTTCCTTGCCTATATCGGGGAAGTTTTCTGTCATTATTTCTTCAAACAGGTTTTCTATTCCTTGCTTCTCCTCCTCTCCTTCTGGTACCCCTATTAAGCTAATGTTGTTTTGTTTTGTGTTGTCCCAGAGCTCCCGTAGGCTCTCCTGTTGCTTTTTAAGTTTTTTTTCCAATTGCTCTTATGTTTGTGTGTTTTTTCCTACCTTGTCTTCTAATTCGCTGATGCGGTCCTCCGCCTCTTCCAGTCTACTGTTTAAGCCTTCCATTGTGTTCTTTATTGCAGCTATGTCGTTCTTCATTTCCTCTTGGTTCCTTTTCATACTGGTGACATTCTCATTCAGCTACTTATAATTCTCATTGAGTTGTGTGCATTTGTCTTCCAGCCGTTTGAGCATCCTTATAACCATTACTCTGAATTCTTTCTCTGATAAGTTAGCCTCTATTTCATTTAACTCCATTTCTGATGATTCCTCTTTTTCTTTCCTTTGTGGATTGCTTTTTTGTCTTCCCATGTTTTGCTATAATGTTTTAATTGTAGCTCCAATTGCTTTGCTACCCAGTTTCTTT
This sequence comes from Murina feae, assembly GCA_004026665.1. Lineage (NCBI taxonomy): Eukaryota > Metazoa > Chordata > Mammalia > Chiroptera > Vespertilionidae > Murina > Murina feae. The sequence continues at coordinate 33,351 of PVJC01015134.1, forward strand.
TGGGGGTGGTGCTACTGGTGTGACCTCTTAGGTCTTCTGAGTTTGGCAGTCTATTGTAGCTCCCTACTTGAGCTATTTGAGTTCTCCTGATGTAGGTCTGCGAGCTGGAAAGGCCCAACTGTGGTATCTAGAAGTCAGCAGCCATGGAGGAGTTGTCTCAATTGTGCCGTTGGTTGAAATCACTCGTGCCCCGTGGGCACTCACAGTGGCACTCAGGAACCATCTATTGGGGTGTTGGGTCTTATGAGGCCCATGTTCTGGAAAGGCATGCCTCCAGAGTTCTGTATTTGTGACATAGACAGAAAATCACACCCAGTTGGGGCTGTCAGTGTCTTCCGAGAGGAGTTTGTGGAGCCACACACGTGGACGACCTGGGCACAGATACGCGTGACTGTGCTGAGCTGGGGCCCACAGGTGTTTCACAGTAAAGTCTGTTGCGCCACGCATGCTGCTGGGCAACCTGCGGGCAGCTACCCAGGAGTGCGCTGAGCTGGGGCTCACAGGTGTTTCCCAATAAAGTCTGTTGCGCAGCGCGCATGCTTGGGCAGCCTGCGGGTGGCTATACACGAGTTCGCTGAGCTGGTGCCCACAGGTGTTTCCCAGTAAAGTCTTTTGTGCCATGTGCACGTGGCTGGGTGACCTGCGGGCGGCTGAGTGCACTGAGGTGGGGCCCACAGGTGTTTCCCAGGGAAGTCTGCCTTGCCCTGTGCCTGGGTCACCAGTCCGCATCCAAGTGCCAGGTGGGGAGCTGGGAGCTGGAGACGCACGCGCGAATGTGTGTTCAGAGGTTTGCCGCTGGGGAGGGGAAGGCTGCACTCACCGTTGCAGGCACTGTGCTCCATTGGCAGTGGAGATCCCGGGGGTTTTTCTGCCGTGTTTTTTTTTTTTTTTTCTGAAATGGCTGCCGGGCTGCTCAGGCAGTGTCCCAGGCCTGTCTGGGAGGTGGTGCTGATGAGTTCCTAGAAGATGTTGCTCTCCCCTTCAAGATGGCGTGTGCTCCCCACCTGAGTCCTTTAGTCTGCACTCTGGGGAGTGTTCACAGTGGTGGCAGTCTCTCCCCATCTCAGAGAGCCTGGTCCGCCAGCTCCTGCTGCTCCTGCCGGATTCAACTGTCCCTCACTCGCTCGCACACACACCACACACCTGCACACACTCTCCTTTCATCCACTCAGTCACTTCCTATCCCTCACCTCCTTCCTGCCAGCCGCCATTTTTCCAGACCTCTCTAATCAAAATTTCTTGTTAGGCATCTGTGGTAAAGGGGCTATGCTCTCTTATCTTTTTTGTTTGTTTGGAATTTTGAGTTTATTTTTTTAATATTTTTATTTTTTCAAGTACAGTTGGCATATAATATTATGTTAGTTTCAGGTGTACATTATAGTGATGAGACATTCATATAGCTTACTAAGTAATCACCCCAATAAGTTTAGTACCCTCCTGTTACCATACATAGTTATTAAAATACTAGGGGTCCAGTGCACAAATTCGTGCACCTTGAAAGGAATTGTGGGCCACGAGGCTGCGGTGGTCATAGGGTCAGGTCTCAGCCCATCCTATGTGCCCCCACCCAGCCTCTCCCACCATGGCCCCTGGTCCCCTCTCTGCTTATAGCTCTGCTCCCACCACTGCCGCTCTCATGTAGGACCACAGCACATGGGAGCAAAGAATTTTCAGTAACCACCAAAAGCAGCAACTGGCCCCCCACCTTGGTCTGGCACCCCCACTCACCTGCTCTACTATTCCACCATGGCCAACGCCTGCCATATTCTGCGCTCTGCCTCTTACTGCCAACACTTGCCATGTTCTGTGCATGCTCCCTGGTGGTCAGTGCACATCATAGCGCTGTTCAGTTGTTCGGTTGTTCAGTTGTTCCGCCATTCGGTCTGTTTGCATATTAGGCTTTTATATATATACTAGGGGCCCGGTGCACAAAAATTTGTGCACTCGGGGTGCAGGGAGTCCCTCAGCCCGGCCTGTGCCCTCTCAAGTCTGGGACCCCTCAGTGGATGTCCTGTGATGGCTCCAGTCTGCCAGGTGCCTTCTGTGTGTGTGTGTGTGTGTGTGTGTGTCACCACTGGGGACCTGTCCCCAGCCGCATCTGAGGCTCAGAGCAGTCCTCCTGT
>PVJC01015135.1:0-35395 GCA_004026665.1 Murina feae
AGCTTCCCAGGTCCCTTCCGGGGATCAGGGAGCAGGAAAAGGCTGGCCTGACCACAAGGCGGGGTTTTCCCTGCTTTCTGGTGGCTGGAGGAAGATGGGCAGTAGGCAAGCTTGGGAGGCAGGCCGCACCCAGCCCTGGTCATAGCTCAAAAAAGAGAACAACATGCAGGGGAGGGCAAGAGTCTGAGAGATCAACATAGAGGGGATGCCTGCTCCAAGCCTGGGGGCAGGCCCCCGGCAGGTAGACACACACAGGAGGACTGCTCCGAGCCTCAGATGCAACTGGGGGCAGGTCCCCAGTGGTGACACACACACACACACATACACACACACACACACACACACACACACAAAAGGCGCCTGGAAGACTGGGGCCATCATAGGACATCCACTGAGGGGTCCCAGACTGTCAGAGGGCACAGGCCGGGCTGAGGGACTCCCTCCACCCCGAGTGCACAAATTTTTGTGCACCGGGCCCCTAGTTTCATATAATACTGGTTGAGTGGTGATGAACTCCTTTAGCTTTTTCTTGTTTGTGAAGCTCTTTGTCTGACCTTCAATTCTGAATGATAGCTTTGCTGGGTAAAGTAATCTTGGTTGTAGGTTCTTGCTATTCATCACTTTGAATATTTCTTGCCACTCCCTCCTGACCTGCATGGTTTCTGTTGAGAAATCAGCTGACAGTCGTATGGGTGCTCCCTTGTAGGTAACTATTTTTCTCTTGCTGCTTTTAAGATTCTGTCTTTGTCTTTTGCCCTTGGCATTTTAATTATGATGTGTCTTGGTGTGGTCCTTTTTGGATTCCTCTTAATTGGGATTTTCTGTGCTTCCTGGACTTATAAGTCTATTTCTTTCATCAAGTAGGGGAAGTTTTCTGTCATTATTTCTTCTAATAGGCTTTCAGTATCTTGCTCTCTCTCTTCTTCTGGCACCCCCATAATTTGGATGTTGGTACATTTGAAGTTGTCCCAGAGTCTCCTTACACTATCTTCATATTTTTTTATTCTTTTCGCTTTTTGCTTTTCAGGATGGTTGGGTGGTTTTTGCTTCCTTGTATTTCAAATCTTTGACTTATTCTTAAGATCCTCTACTCTGTTGTTGGATCTTATTTATATTATTCTTTATTTCAGTCAGTGTATGGTTAATTTATGACTGGTCCTTTTCCTTTTTTTTTTTTTTTTTTTTTTTTTTTTTTTTTTTTTTTTTTTTTTTTTTTTTTTTTTTTTTTTTTTTTTTTTTTTTTTTTTTTTTTTTTTGTATTCTCATTAAGATCCTTGAAGGTCTCGCTAAGTTCCTCGGAGGTTTGTAGAAGATTCTTGAAAAAACCTATAACCATGGTTTTGAACTCTGTATCCAGTAGTTTGCTTTCCTCCTTTTCTTTCATTTGTGGTCTGTTTCATTGTGTCTGCATTTTGGCTGCTTCCCTGTGTTGATAGAATGGCTTTATGTGGTAGGCATCCTATTGGGCCCAGTGATTTTAGCCTCTCCAATCACCTGAGGTGGATACTGTTGGTGTACACCATTGTGGGCTTTGTGCACAGACTAGTTTGTAGTTAAGCCTTGATGGCTGTTGTTATCACTGGGAGGAAATGACCTCTAGGCTAATTGACTGCAAGGACCCTCTGTGTTTATAGTGGAAGAACTGCCGTGCAGGAGATACCCTTATGGGGCAGAACTTGCTTCAGTGGGTCTTTGGTGCTCACTGAGTCTGCCTCTTGATTGTGTCCCTTATGGATGTGAGGAGTTGAAATATGGTATCTGACCATTGGGTATACTTGGCTCCCTCTATCTCCAAGGAGGTGCAAAGTCAGCTACTGTGTGAATCCACCAGCAGGAGCTACAGCGAGATCTCAGATTTCTCCTCTTTGTTTGGGGTTTGGAACTTTTGGAGCTCTCTGACCCAGCTGCAGTTTGTTAGGTTAGGCTGCAGGCGCATAGCTTGGGTGGGGTTGTAAATTGGGCAGGGCAGAGTCTCAGAGAATCACCAGGGTAGAAAAAACAGCGATGGCTGTCCATAAGCCGTCCCGAGTCTTCAAGTGCCCCCACAGTAACAATGATCCCTGCGAGCAGCTCTGTGAAAAAGCCACCCTCGCTTTCCAACCCAATGTCACACAGCCCAGTTTCTCCCTGTAGAAGTTTCTCCCCAGAGTCTCGCCAGAAACGAGTTCAGTGTAGTCAGGAGCTAGTATCTCCCTTCTGATTGAAAAAAACCACGCACCCAGGTGCCCCCTTTTCACGCGCCTCCGTATCTCTGTTCTTGGCGCCTCCCCACCTTCTACCCAGTCTCAGTGCATTTTTTTCTTTCCTTCTAGTTGTAGAACTTCCAGTTAGCTTTCCCCTGGTTCTGGATGATGGCTGTTTTGCTTTGTAGTTGTAGTTTTAATGTGGTTGTGGAGGGCAGCTCGTTCAGGTATATATCTTATGCCGCCATCTTGGTTCTCCCAAGAACAACTGTTTTTAAGTTTTAAACACTATTCTCTATTAAATGCTTAGAGAGCTTTGACTATTGATGAAGAATCCCTCAAACAGGAAGTTTCCAAAACCTTTCTCACTAAATGTTAACTTGCAACTACAGTACTTATCTTTCTGTCTATAATTTCCTTAGATTGTGAGAGCTGCCAACACACCTCTTGTAGAAAGCACTGGGAAGACATTGTGGTCAGGCTTTGTCTCTATTTTACGTTGCCCTTTTTTATTTGATCACTTAAAATATCTCTGAAAATAGAATCCATGTAGTCTAGCAGTTGATTTATAAACATTATGCCCTTCCCCTTAAAATGAGACCTTTTGCCCAACCAGTTTGATTCAGTGGTTGAGCATCGACCTATGAACCATTAGGTTACAGTTTGATTCCCAGTCAGGGCACATGCCCCAGTTTTAGGCTCACTCTCCAATAAAGGGTGTGTAGGAGGCAGCTGATCATTGATTCTCTCTCATCAGTGATGTTTCTATCCCTCTCTCTCTTTCTTCCCCTTTCTCTCTGAAATAAAAAAATTTTTTTTCATTAAAAAGTGAGACTTTTCTCTATATCTAAATTTGATGTTATTTAAGAACAAAAAAAATCAGTTTCTAAGTAACGAAGAACTAATGTTAACATAAGCATTCTTTTAAATTTAAATAAGACATGAAGAGCAAAGAATGAACCCTTTTTAAATGAGTAAGTCTAGCCCTGGCCAGTGTGACTCAGTTGTAGCATCTTCCCATACACTGAAAGGTTTGATTCCTGGTCAGGGCACATAACCGGGTTTTGAGTTCAATTCCCAGTCGGGGCATGTGTGGGAGGCAACCAATCGATGTTTCTCTCCCACATCAATGTTTCTCTCTACCTTCCGTTCTCTAAATATCAATTTTAAAAATATATAAATGGGCCCAGCTTGGGTGACTTAGTAGTTGAGCATCGACCTATGAACCAGGAGGTCATGGTTCAATTCTGGGTCAGGGTACATGCTAGTTTGTGGACTCGATCCCCATTGTGGGTGGGTTGGGGTTAGAGGGGTTGCAGGAAGCAGCCCATCAGTGTTTCTCTCTCATCATTGATGTTTCTAATTCTCTCTCCCTCTCCCTTCTTCTCTGAAATCAATATACATATATCGTTTATTTATTTTTATTTTTTTATTTTTTATGTATAAACTTAGGGGTCTGGTGCACAAAAATTTGTGCACTCAGGAGGTCCCTCAGTCCGACCTGTGCCCTCTCGCAGTCTGGGACCCCTCTGGGGATGTCCACCTGCTGGCGTGCCTGGTCAGCCTGGGTGAGGGGCTGATAGCTGTTTGCAGGCTGGCCAAGCCTCACGGTGTGGACCCTCACCCCATTGGGGTGTCGGCAGCCTGGGTGACGGGCTGAGGGCCGTTTTCAGGCTGCCCACAGTCCCTTCAGGGTTTGGGTTCCTACTGGGGTACCTGGGCAGCCTGGGTGAGGGGCTGATGGCTGTTTGCAGGCTGGCCAAGCCCCCCAGTGTGGTCCCTCACCCCATTGGGGTGTGGCCAGCCTGAGTGTGGGCCTGAGGGCCGTTTTCAGCTTTTCAGGCTGCCCACAGTCCCTTTAGGTTTTGAGTCCCTACTGGGGTACCTGGGCAGCCTGGGTGAGGGGCTGATGGCTGTTTGCAGGCTGGCCAAGCCCCCCAGTGGGGTCCCTCACCCCATTGGAGTGTGGTCAGCATGGGTGACAGACTGAGGGCTATTTTCATGCTTTCAGGCTGCCCACAGCTCCCATTGACTCAACGTCCCAGCAAGGCTGGCTGGAAGCAGGTTTCTGGGGTTTATTTATCTTCTATAATTGATACACTGTTCCTTTAAGCTGAGGCCTAGGCAGGTAATGCAGCCTTCTGTCTGCTTCAGCTCAAGGCTTCTATAATTGAGACAATGTTGCAAATATGTTGTTGCCTGGAGCCAGGAGAAACCCAGCCACCGGCAAACAGTTTTACTCCTGCTGCAACGGAAGCTGCCTGTTTACTCAGCTCCGTGAGTGCTGGCCTCCATCTTGGCTGGGTTAATTTTCATACAGTCGCTCTGATTGGCTGGTGGGCATGGCTTAGGCATCCCGAAGAAACAATCAATTTCAATATTACGCTTTTACTAGATTAGATGGGTACGTCTGTATCTGAGGGGAAAATGTCTGTGTTTTCTGTCATTCTGTCCTACTTATTTTCACTTGACTTTTACATGGGCCAAAAGAATTACAAATCCTGATTTCACTGCTGTGTACATTATTGTGCTGGCAGCAAGATGCAAGATGCATACAGCTGCCATTGTCAACAATGTAATGAGACATTCAAAATCATGAGGAAGGGACAACAGAACAGCAAAACCTAGGACACATTGTAACTGAGTTATATCTCTTATAGTGTGACATTCTGTTTCTTTTTTTTCTTCTAATTTGTTTTAGGCCAAAATGGACTAAAGAAATAATGACGCTTCTTTTCTCACCTATCCCCTCAAGCTTCTTACATAGCGGTGCTTGAGGTGTCCTTTGTGTTCTTCTTTGTTACATGTTGAATTGTTCTGTGTCTAGCAGTTCATGTCATTTATGTGGATAGTGTGGTACCATGGACTCGCTGTACTAGGGAAGGTTGGGTAGAATTAGTGTTAAGAGAATATAATCCAGAAAAGTATATATTGAGTAAAATAGGGCGGGGGTTTCTCCAAAGTCAGGATTTCTCTAAAGCTAAGGCTGTATATGTTAAACATTTTGACCTGTGAATTATTATATTTTTTAATCAGGAATCAGAAGTTTTATATAAATTACCTTGACTTAGTGACTTCCAATGAGACTACCATCTTATTTTTTTAAATATATTTTTATTGATTTCAAAGAGGAAGGGAGAGGGAGAGGTAGAAACATCAACGAACGATGAAAGAGAATCATCGATCAGCTGCCTCCTGCATGCCCTCCACTGGGGATTGAGCCCGCAACCCTGTCATGTGCCCTTTATCAGAATCGAACCCGGGACCCTTCAGTCCTCAGGCTGATGCTCTATCCACTGAGCCAAACCAGCTAGGACAAGACTATCATCTTAACCTAGCTCCTATAAGATAAGTGAACACGTCCTAATTTGAGAATGACCACCTCTGGAAATAGAATTGTTGGACTTTTTTCAGAACTGTATAACAAATGACATATTGTGCTAAAAGGACTTTCTACCATGAAATTTGTATTCTTTTCTTATTAATAACTATAACGTTGAAGAGAAAGCAATTGAAGAAAATATTTATCCTTTTATCTTTATTTTAAGGATTTTTTAAAAATATATTTTTTATTGATTTCAAAAATGAAGGGAGAGGGAAAGAGAGAAACATTAATGATGAGAATCATTGACTGGCTGCCCCTGCACATCCGCTACTGGGGATCAAGCCTGCAACCCAGGCATGTGCCTTTGACCGGAATCGAACCTGGGACCCTTCAGTCTGAAGGACAATGCTCTATCCACTGAGTGAAACCAGCTAGGGCTATCCTTTCATCTTTTACTTATAGAAGCTAGGAGTGAAATGAAAATAAGGTTCTGTTGGTTTTTGCCATTTGAGAATACTTAAAGTGAGGGTGACTTTAAGAAATCCCTGACAGAGACATTGTTTATTTTTCTTTAGAAGTTAGTAAAGAATTCAATGTCTTTAGGTAAACCCTGACTGGGTGGCTCAGTTGGTTAGAGCATCATCCCTTCACCAGAAGGTTGTGGGTTCAAATTCCAGTCAGGGCACATACCTGGACTGCATATTCGATCCCCAGTCAGGGTGCATATGGGAGGCAACCGATTGATGATTCTCTCACATCAATGTTTGTTTCTCTCCTCCATTTCCCACCCCCCTCCCGTCCACTCTCTAAAATCTATAAACATATCCTCAGGTGAGGATTTTTAATACAAGTCTTGCCCTGTGTGGGGTGCTCGCAGTGATTAGAGCGTCTGCTAACGAAAGATCCAGGAGGTAACCAGTTGATCTGTCTCTTTTACGTCAGTGTTTTTCTCTCTCCCTCACTCCTTCCTCCCTCCCTTCCACTGTCTCTAGAAATCAATGGAAGAAATATCCTTAAGAGAGGGTGAAAATAAACTAAATAAATAAATAAATAAATAAATAAGAAGGTATTTAGGTCAGCTACTGCTGCTACCTCAGCCACCTGGATGGCAGTGGACATCCCAACTAGCAGCCATACTAGTACTGTAGCTGGGTGACATGGGCAATGGTTGCTAGACTTGTATCTTCTCTCTACCCCCAGGAGGGACAAGAATAGCTGCCACTGATAATCAGAAATGCACTTTCAGAAAACCATAAAATTTGCTACTTTTTTTTTTGCCTTTACCTGTGCATCATTAATAGGGTCTTTAAAGTAATGTTCCTTGCTATCAGTATTCAGTATTGGAAGAATCAGGTGACACCCAGTCTGACAATCATAATGATCCTCACACTAGACATTCAGAGGATAATGGACATAAACGTGTAGAGAGATGGATAAACTTGCGTGTAGATGCTAGCCAACATAAACATGAGTACACAGACAATGTTGAAAACTATCAGACCCTGGCTGATGTGCTCACGTGGTTAGAGCATCAGCCCTTGCATCAAAGGGTCTCGGGTTTTATTCCTGGTCAAAGGCATGAACCTGGGTGACAGGTTCAATCCCAGGCCCTGGTTGGGGCGTGTTCAGGAGACAACCAATTGAGTATCTCTCTCACATAGATTATCTATCTATCTCCCCCTCCCATCCTCCTTCCCACTGTCTCTGAAAGGTAATAGAAAAAAATATCCTCAGGTGAGGATTAACAACAAAAAACTATCAGAAGCTTCAAATTCTTTTGTAGGTAATAACAGGGACCTCAATGTCTAGAGAAAAAGGTCAAGCACATCAAAATTACATGGACCCACCATTATTTTGGTGATAGTGTGAGGTTTTTTTGTGGGGGTTTTTTAGGGTTGTTTTTTTTTAATTGATTTCAAAGAAGAAGGGAGAGAAAGAAACATCAATGATGAGAGAGAATCATTGATTAGCTGCCCCCTGCATGCCTCACACCAGGGATTGAGCCCACAGTCTGGGCATGTGCCCCGACTGGGAATCGAACTGTACAACCTTCTGGTGCATATAGGTCAATGCTCAGCCACTGAGCCATGCTGGCTGGGCAAAACTACATGGACTCACCATTGTAATAAAGCATTGTTAAAAACTTGCCTATGGTGTGATTAGAAACCACCGAAGCTGGCTCACCTGTTCTGGAGACAGTTAAAGCCTTTTATTTTGTTCATGACCATTATTTAGATCTTGATTGTTTCATGGAAGCTGATTATGATACACATGTCCTACTAGACAACTTGACATCTCAAACTATGATCCTAAAAAACCCATTTACTTTGGGAGGAGATATCTAATAAAAGAGTAATATGCAAATTAACCCTCACTCTGTTACACACACAAGCCACACACATAAGCCATGGCCACCAACCAATCAGGAGCAAATATGCAAATTAACTCAACTAAGATGGTGGCAGCCACAGAGCTTGAGTTGCGCCGGGCAATGGAGGAAGCCAGGGCCCTGTGGGCCCTGAGCTCTACTCAAGGCTACACAGTTTCAATTATAGAAGATAAACAAATCCCAGATACCTGCCAGGCTGGGATCTTGGGTTGCCAGGGGCAACCCAGGCTTCGAACTGGGGGACCAAGGCAACAAAGTTTCAATTATAGAAGTTAAATAAATACCAGATATCTGCTTCCAGCCAGGCACCCCAGTAGGGACCCGAACCCTGAAGGGGCTGTGGGCAGCCCAAAACGGCCCTCTGCCCCTCACCTAGGCTGGCCACACCCTCATGGGGTGAGGGTCCCTACTGGGGGCTTGGCAAGCCTGCAAACAGCCATCAGCCCCTCACCCAGGCTGGCCAGGCATGCCAGCAGGTGGACATCCCCCGAGGGGCCCCAGACTGCGAGAGAGGACAGGCCAGGCTGAGGGACACCCCCCCTCCCCCGAGTGCACAAATTTTTGTGCACTGGACCTCTAGTGTATTATATAAAGACGCCTTGAAGATATGGTATTGGAAGTTTTTGGTACTGGAACTATAGCTATTGTCCTGCAGAGGATGCTGGCAACTTTTCATCTAGCAGTTTGTTTCTTTTTCTTGACTTTACAGCAATGTATAAATTTGGCTCTGTTGTGTATTATCTTCATCTATACAGTTACTTAAGTTATCAACCTGCCTTATTTAAGAAGTCAGTAAAACAGAAGTAATAAAAAATGAGGATCTAACAATAAATGTCTAACACTGAAGAAAGAACTGCATCTGTTATATAAAACAATGTAGCCCTAGCTGGTTTGGCTCAGTGGATAGAGAATCAGCCTGCAGACTAAAGGGTCCCAGGTTCGATTCTGGTCAAGGGCACATGCCCAGGTTGTGGGCTGGATCCCCAGTGGGGGGCATGCAGGAGGCAGCCAATCAGTAATACTCTCTCATCATTGTTTCTCTCTCTCTCCCTCTCCCTTCCCCTCCTCATGCAGGAGGCAGCCAATCAGTAATACTCTCTCATCATTGTTTCTCTCTCTCTCCCTCTCCCTTCCTCTCTTTTTTTTAAATAGAGTAATATAATCTCACTGACAAATTCCATACTTTATATGAATGGCTGAAGCTTTAACATGAGCTGTGGAGTCTCTGAAAATGTGTTTTGCCCTGCCTGGCATCACTCAGTGGTTAGAGCGTCAGCCTGAGCACTGAAGGGTTTCAGATTCAATTTCCGGTCAAGGACATGTACCTGGGTTGCAGGTTTGATCCCCAGGCCTAGTTGGGGCACATGCAAGAAGCAACCAATCAGTGTATTTCTCTCATGTGGATATTTCTTTCTTCCCTGCCCTTTCTCATTCCACTCAAAAAAATCAATGCGGGAGGGGGAAATATCCATACTCTAGTGAGGATTAACAATAAAACAAAACTAAAAAGAAAATGTACTTTTGATACAGTAATCTAAATGAAGAATTTATATTTTTTAAATGATAGTCAGGTAGAGGAACTAAAGGGATACTGTTTCTTCCTGACCACTTGTATTGATGTCACTGCATAAATAAAATAGCTAACCTCACTAGAATTACACTGCGCTATGTTATGTTAGTACACACATGTGAAAAGTTTAGAAGGAAATTTTGTTGGTTGTCATTGTTTTTAACTCAAGACATGAGGTTGCACCCTGGCTGATGTTGCTCAGTTTGATTGTTGCCCTATGCTCCGAGCAGTTGCCAGTTTGATTCCTGATCAGAGCACATGCCCCGGTTGTGGGCCCGATCTCCAGTAGGGGTTGTGCAGGAGGCAGCCAATTGATGTTTCATCGATATTTCTCCCTTCCTCTGACACTCTAAAATCAATAAAAACATATTTAAAAAAAAAAAGACATGAGTTTGTATCCATGGTATAACAAATGAACCAAACTTCCCTGCACATACATTACATAGTGTTTTCTCTAATGAAGATTTTGCTATCACAATTTATAATTAACAGCCTCTTTTCCAGAAAAAGGTAGAATTAGAAATGACGCATAGGTACTTTAATAAAACCACGTTTTGAAATTAGTATGGATTTTGTCTATATTATACTTTTGGTTCTAAGCAGTATTTGTGTATTATAATTAATATATATATACTAGGAAGAATGCCTTTAAGTAAGATGTTTAACTTGTGATATTTTCCCCAGTTTTGATTACATTAACCATAATTATCAATGGCACTAATTTGACTTTTTGTTTTGTAGTCTCTGGTTTTCAGCAGCCACTGTAAAGCAGTGAGTGGCTACTCAGACCAGGTCATCCATCAGCGGAGATCAGCTACCTCCTCGCTTCGTTGCTGCCTGCTCACTGAGCTACCATCTTTTTTGTGTGTGGCCAGTCCACGAGTAAGTGCCACAGAAGGGAAGAGACAAAGTAGATGATATTGGAAGAAATAAACACATTTTCAAGGCATCCATATCTTAAATGACTGTTTTAAGCTATTTGGACCTTGAGAAACGTATCAATCCTTAGTATTTAGAAAAACCGTCCTCACCACAGTCTTGGCTTTCCCAAGACAGCACTTCTCACTTTGAACTGGGTTAGTTTAAGAATTGTATTGACCCTGGCCGGTGTGGCTCAGTCGGTTGGAGGCAGTTTCCTATGCACCAGAAGGTCATGGGTTCGCTTCCCAGTCAGGGCATATATCCAGATTATGGGTTCAAACCCCCTGTTGGGGCACATGCGGGAGGCAACCCATCGTTGCTCCTCCCTCCCTCCTTCCTCCCCTCCCTCACCTGTGCGTCTCTCTCTCAAATCAGTAAAGGCATATCCTCGGGTGAGGATTAAAAAATTAAAAAGAATACAGTTGAATGGTAGATAGTTGTGGTTTTTTCCCCCCTGACCTTGTCTCTCCTCTGTAGTTCCTCTCATTTAGTTAGGAGCTCTAATCTACCATGGCAGGAAGCCATCTGTCAGGTAGATTATCACCCAACAACAATTGTGATATTTGACAACAGGTCAGAGACAGTGGAAGATTTGAAAAAAAGAGGGAGCCATTTGTCACCTGCATTGAGGTTTTTGAGGGTTTTTCAGAGGAGGGGGCCAGATTGTCAGGGAGATTTGATCTGGCCTTATCGCCTCAGTGCAGTCTCCAAATAACAAAAGGAAACATAACACTTTGGCTTCAAGAAACTTCTTAGTCTGGTGTTCTCACTTTCCTCAGCAGTCCTGCCTGGACTATGGTTCACAAATATGTTCCTTCTGAAAAGTGACTGTTGTGCAGTATTTGCCATTCAGCAGTCATGGTCTTATTTATAGACTGGGGGTTTATGTTGCAGTTTTAACTTTGAGTGCTCTTGGATTCTTCCTATCACCTGTTTACTAAAGCAGGGCACCCCGGTGTGGTTGTTGGCATCTTGCTGCAAAGGCTGCCCCCTTGGCATGCTGTGGTGGTTTACTTTGCTTACATCTTGTCTCTTTCCGTCCTTACTGATCAATGCCAGATACAACCTCAAGGAAGGATATGAAGTGAAGAGAGGCAGAGGAGAGATGTGACTAGACTCTGGTTTGAGCAAAGATCAAGTTTCTGCCTTTCTGTCTTACTTTCTTTTGCTTTAAGGGGCAACTTTCATAGCCAGGAGACTCTTTAAGAAGCTGACATTTCTTACCATCCTGTGTGCTTTTTTCTTGTTTCCTCTGCTCATCCTAGCAAGTTTACTTTTTCACAGTTCTATTCAGAGAAGGGAGAGTCTTTTGAGTCTTCCTTAGTGATTTTTCCCACCATCATTTATATCAGCTTGCATCTTTATTAAGTTATCAAAGATCAGAATCCGGCAGAGGGTCCAAAGAAAGATGATGACTGGAAATGCGATGATATTGAGTCCCATGGACTCCTGCCTACCTAGATTTCTTTCTGCTGGTCCTGTGTTACATGAATTTGATTACTGTCCTCTTCATTTGATTTACATTGATTATCCAGTTGGTACAGAGAAGTGCACTTTTTTTTAGGAAACATCTAAAGCCAAGTGCTTCCATAGAAAGCAGCCTTCAGGCTTCATGGTTGTGTGGTCTGTTTCCTTCTCACTCTCCTAATACGATGTGTATACTGCGAGGCCTGATAAGAGGAAGTCTAGATTTTTGAGAGCAGTATGTCAAGGTATTTTTACTTTTCATATTCCAGTATTTTATGGAGCCAATAAAAAGTGAACTGCCTTGAACTGTAATTGCATTTATGGACATAAAAATTCTTTGTTTTTACCATTCTAAGGTCTATCGTCGACCACTCTGAAGAACAACCCTATTTTCTGAACACAGTCACACATATGCACCCCAACTGTACTTCAGAGTATTGTTTTCGGAGGAGGTAGAAGTCTACCTTTCAGACCTCACGGACCACCATGGTCTGTGGACCACCGGTTGGCAACTGCTGGTTTAAACTCATACATTGTGCTGCTGTTCCCATAAAGAACAATGAAAAATAGCTGGAAGACTGCCATAGTGTATAATGATGTGGTAGCAGTTGGAATAGAAGAAAGCTTTTATCATTGGATGAAAGGGCTCCTTTCCAGCATCCTACTCAGCCCCTTCTGAAAATGGGAGTACTTACATGATGGTTATGAGGAAAGGAAAAAGTGCTTTAAACATGTATTTTATATACACGTACACAAATTCTTACCTTCCAGATCAGGCCTGGAGTGTAAGGCAACATTTCATGCAATGACTTAATTATATTTATTTCTCACCCATCTGTGATGGAGAGAAACTGACTTCCTTTGAATCCTCAACCTTGGCCTTGACTTAAGACAAATTTTCCTGGCACATGCTATGAAAACTAGGGTCAGTTCAGGAAGAACTATGTCATTAAGGAAAGAATTATAGGAGCTGTTTTCTCATTTGCCCAGAACATAATTCTGCATGGGGTCATAAACTAGACCTGGAAATTCATCTTATTAAAAAACTGTAGCGCTTGGAGCGGTCACGCTTCCTAGAGCTAGAGCAGGAATATACGTGTCCTCAGGAAGGACGCGTTGAATGCTTGAGGAGGCAGCCCCTGAGATACTTTACTTTAAGAAGTTAATGAAGCAAGAAACAGGTTAGCTTATGTGGTACTGAAAGGAATATGCATTTCCATTTGTGGGAAGGGGAGAATAGTATGTCATGCTTCATCGCCTCCTGTTTCTGAACCATCAGGAAGGCCATGTGGGTCAAGGCTGTCTATCTAGGACAGAGCTGACTTAGAAAGCAGGATTTAAGTAGAAATGGACTTGTTTGTCCCCATTGAACCTCATGAGTTTGCTGCTTACGTATTCACAACATGACATTCTATGGTTCTGCATATATCTTGATCCAGGGCTCCTGCCAAATAAGCTTATCAAAACATTAAAAAACATTTCACTAAGAACTGTGCCTTGCAAACCTCCCAGTTTCAATCCTGGACTTGGAAGGATATCAGCAAAATGAAAGTTGGGAAATAGGTAAAAGTTTATAACTGAAAAAAGTTGGTTTGTTTTTAAACTATTAAGACTGCCTAATACTGAGTCCCAGGCAGGGAAAACGTTTTCCCCTGCGTCACTCTTTACTGTATTCCTTCAGGCTGAGTTTCTAGCTTTTGATTTTTCATTTTGAGACTGTGGGCCCAAAGCCTTTTATATAAGTTCAGCTGATCTACAAAATAAACAACAAAACAACCCAAAGCAGTTATCTTTGAGTGTAAACTTGGCCAGTATGAGTCTCTCATAGGCTGTTTTACTCATCCAAGAGTATGCATGCTATTTGAGATATATAGAACTGGTCATACTTCTGTAGTCCAGACCACTGCTTTCTTAGCCATTTTTATGGAATTAGCAGATATCGATTGTGAGGCTCTGGCACTCATACCTAAGAGGGTAGATTTCGGCTCTGGTCCAGTATCTGCTGGGTCACTGTCAGAACAAACCATAGCAGGGGAAGGCCCAATTTTACCCCACCTGTTTTGTGTTTCAGTATTTATTTGCCTATGCTCAGCTTTCAGTGGGGAAAATGTAACTTGGAAATACACTCCTGTGGAGAGGATAAATGTGCTATGAGATGATCAGAACCTTCTCTTAGGGCTACCTGGATAAGCCACTTTCTGTATGAACCTGTCTGCATTTTGGAGCTCTAGGGGCTCAGCTTGCTGTGACCCTCTGTAGTTCTGCATCTGGACCATAGATGGCACTGCACCCTAACAAACTCGTCAGCTTCATCACAAGCATATTCTGTGGTTTTTGGTAAATGATGCTCTTTCTCTGGTTTTGGTATTCTCTAGTCCTCAGCAGCGACACCTGCAGCTCCATAGTAAGCTAGCTGACTGTTTATATACCCCACGGCAGAATTTTCAAGGCTCAGCCTCAGATGCTGGGGTGCTTGTTAAAAACAGTTCTTAGTGAAATGTTTTGATAAGTATCTTTGGCAGGAGCCCTGGTTCAATATATACACAGAATCGTAGAATGTCATGTTGTGCATATGTAAGCAGCAAACTCATGAGGTCTAATTGGGGCCAACAAGTCCATTTCTACTTAAATCCCACTTTCTAAGTCTATTTGGCAAATAGAACTTTGCTAAAGCAACATCCAGCAGTGAAGGGAGTTGCAAAGCCATCATATATATGAATAATAGAATTATTCCTGACCTGGTATCTCAGTTTATCCACGAACTCCAACACTCTTTAGATCTTTAGTTTTGTTGTAGGTTCATGTTATAAGAGGTTGACCTTTTACCTGAGAAGGCTTATTAAGTCATTATTAAGGAAAGTTTAGTTTGTTAGAACAGGGAAGATAAAACACATAGCCCAAGAATTAGTTGATTTCAAAATTGAGATTCCCAAAGGGCTTAGTGGGTGTGGAAAATGTGAAAGAACCATTTCATTTGACTCTGACTGTAGGTCACCGCAGTGCCATTGGATTCTTACTGCAATGACCGAAGTGCAGAGTATGAGCGGCGAGTGCTGAAGGAAGGAGGGAGTCTGGCAGCTAAGCAGTGTTTGTTGAATGGGGCCCCTGAACTGGCAGCTGACTGGCTAAATCAACGGTCCCAGTTCTTCCCAGAGCCAGCTGGAGGACTGTGGAGCATCAGGCCTCAGAATGGCTGGTCTTTCATCAGGATTCCAGGTGAGTCCTATGTTCCCTTGAAATATGTTTACAGCTTCGGCAAGGACAAAACCAGGGAGATGCTCCATGTGGTTTCAGATATTTGGAATTCAAAGTTTTGGGTTTCTGTTTCTTCTGTAATTTATTGGTAAGTATATTTAAGTAATTTGTGACTTGAGTAGAGAGAAATGTGTTTTAGATTTGTGCTTAAATACTCTCCTTCGATAAGCTTATAGCTGTGAACACCACTCTTACAAAAGGGGAGGAGGTAGAAATATACTTGGTAGAAAGGCTTTAGTCAAGTAATTATGGTTGTCTTGTGCCATTGCCACGGGGATGAAGGAGAATGTCATCAGTCACAGAAAGCTTAGGTCAAGTAGCATAAACACTGCATGAAACACTGGAGATCTGAGTGATAACCAGAAGAAAAACAGTGTGTTTTGTGTTAAAATGCTAGCACATTCCCAGTCCTCCCAGGATCATGGTCATGGGTTGGAAGGAAACGAGGTTTTCATCTTTGCTTTAGTGAGACTACTTTTAAGGAAATTGAGCACAAAGGTCATGGGCTCATGTTCTTTGCTTACACCTGCAGGCAAACTGAAGCAGTAGCTTAGAGCTATCGTGTTAGTTTTGGTTGTCCACATTCTCTGATATTTTTATTGTATTCATCTTATTGGCATATAGCGTAAGTAAACCAGAGCTAAGCATTCAAAAGAAAGCATCTACTATTTCTAAGAGATAACTGGATCAGAGTTTAAGACCTGGTTTTTCCTCTTTTTTTTAAATTTTGTTTTATTGCTTAAAGTATAACAAAGAGTGTTAAATAAGTCTCCATTTTTTCCCCTGGACCTTCCCCCCTCCTGCCCTACCCCCCAGTGTCCTGTGTCCATTGATTATGCTTATATGCATGCACACAAGTCTTTCAGTTGAGCTCTTAACTCCCCGCCCCCAACCCTCCTGAGCCTTCCAGCTGTAGGTTGACAGTCTGTTCAGTGCTGTTCTGCCTCTGTATCTGTTTATGTTCATCAGTTTATAATGGTCTTTATTACCCATAAATAAGTGAGATCATGTGGTATTTATCAAGTGTTGAAAGACTTCGGGTCAACCTGCTCTAGAAGCTTTGGGGGTGCTCTGATCTGGAAGATACCTTTTGGGTATATGAGAACAGAATTATAAATGTCCTCATAACTGATTTAGAACATGTGAAAGCAGTGAGCGAAGATGTATTATTGTAAAATGAGGGAAACCCCAAGTATAAAGAATGCTTGAATACTGGTGGGAATAGAGGGATAGAATCCAGCAGGTATGAAAACCACAGAATCCCACGCAGAAGATGCACACAGGTATTGAAAGAAGCAAGACAACACCATATTTCTTTTCTCCTGTCTTCATTCTGGCTGCTTAGTTCCCAGTACAGGAGTAGAAGACTTATTGCTGGCGCTGTGGGAATCTCTTGTGGCTTTTCCTGTTCTTTGAAAGAAAAATGGACCTTGTTTAAATAGCAGGAAGTGTCTGAGTTCTTTTTGCATCGATAAAAAGCACCAGCCTCACGGGCTGTTTACTGTGAGAACCAACCAGCTCCTCACTGACCTATTGTGCTCTGTAGACTGGCTGGGGCAGGGCAGCAGCGGAGGGGGCCACTGGAAACCTATAGTTTATCTCTTTTCTGTGTACTTTTACGTTTTCTGTTTTCTTGGTAAGGGTTGGTTCCATTGTAGTCCTTGAGAAACTAACCAAAATCTCCTGGATTTCACACATTGTGTCTCCATGTTCACTGGAAGAAAGATTTACAATCCCTTCGAAAGTCTAGTCTCCGCTCCTTGGTAAAAGGAGATACTACTTAATATTACCCTGATTTTACTGCCATGAGACACATTAGTTTTGTCTCTGAGCAGGATCTTGCACTGTGGTCAATAAGAACCTGTATCAAAGTGAAAATGTTATAAGACTATAGCAATATAAGATAGAACTGTAGGAAAGATGGCAAGAAAGTAAGTCTCATTTCAGCATTTTTCTTGAGCTCCTGTTTTAAAGAAGGGGCTGGGTACAGGTTTGACTTGGCAAAATCAGCCTAATTTCTAGGAAATTGTGTTCTTGGCTCTACACCCTGCTTAGCAATAGGTTGTACTCTAGCCCAATGCAACTTTGGTAGCTCTTAAAAAATTGGGTAACCACCCTGGCCTGAGTTGAGCAATGGTTAGAGCGCCAGCCTGCTCACGGAAGGGTCACGGGTTCTGTTCTGGTCAAGGGCACATACCTGGGTTGCAGATTCAATCCCCCCCCCCGTTGAGGCATGATTGGGAGGCAATCAATTGATGTCTCTCAAATCGATGTTCCTTTTGTCTGTCTCTCTCCCTCCTCCTTTCTCTCTCCATCTCTCCCCCCCCCCCCCCCAAGAAAAAGTTAATGGAAAAAATGTTCTCTAGTGAAGATTAACAAAACAAAACAAAAACGAAAAAAATTGTGTAAAGGATGCCAGGCCCAGAAGACACCAATGTATACAAAGAAACCAATTTTTCTGCATATCTTTATAAGGACAATTACTAGAGGCTGACTTCCTCTATTTATCATGTTCATCAGAAAAGTAAATACTGTTCATTATTTAAGTGTTTAAGGCTTACAGAAGTCTCTTTCTTAGGCCTTTTCCTTCAGGACAGTCCCAAGAAATTCATTCTGTCTATTTCCACATCCCCCACCTACACAATAATAGGCTGACAACAATTACCACTTTCTTGCTTCTCTCAGGTGCATCAGAGTTCTATCTATCAAAGTGTATACGCATTGTCATCTCTGAGGTTTCCAAATTCTAGCATCAGTTCATTCTATTTAGCAAAATAAAATAGATGTGGGAAGCAGGAATAAGTGACAACCATGATTTTGAGGTGAATTGAAACTTCTCAAAATTCAGATGCAAGACATTTGTACACCCTTAAATATTTGTGTTGAGGGAGTATATGCAAATAGAGATTAGCAGGCTGCAGAATTCAGATGAGCTTAGTTTACCCACTCTTGCTCAATGACTGAAAAATATATGGGCTTTCCCCTCCCACCCCCACCTTGCTGTGCTTTTAATGAGAAAAGAAGGAAACTTATTATCTAAAATTGATTGGTAGCTCTGTGGGCAATGTTTAGGAGCCATCAAAATTAAGGGACCCTGGGGAAGCCAATTAAAGGAGAAGGGTAATTGTGACAAGAAGAAAACCTTGAAGTTTTCTTCAAGTCTGATGAAAGCGTTGCTCCCTCATCAGACTTGGAATTTGTACAGGCCTCCTTTTCTGGTGCCAGAGAGAGGGCTTAGCAATCAGTTCTGTCCCAGCTGCAGTCATTTGATTGTGTTGGTAAGGAGACCAACAGAAAGAAGAGCATTTCAATAATCTAAACAGGACCAAACAAAGAGGCTGAACAAAGGTGTGTGTCACAGCATCAGGGGGTGGAGGGGTGGAGGGAGAGATGTATCCTGGCAGCGTTCCGAAGGTGGGAAAAGGCAGGCTACAGTGCAGAGGAGTAAACATTCAGGGCCTGTGGCTTTGTAGCAAAACAGAGTAGCTGATGATTTGTTATGGTGCTGTCAGCACATCCGTTCTTGTTCAGTTTATACAATAATTGTGCACTTGGCAAATAGTAGCAAGAACTGAGAAATGACCGTTGAGAACCCTTGGATTGCTTCACAGTTCTGAGGAAAATCCATGGGTTCAAACCCAGAAACTAAGGATAGACTATTTTTTTTCGTAATCGTTTTCTTTTTTACTTTTAGCAGTTAGTTGTTTGTATAATGACTTTAGCCTTTCTCTCTCCCTTTTTGTGTTCCCCAGTCACTTCCACATATGCTCTTAAATCTCCCAGCCCCTTAAGCCTCATTTCTTCCCCTCTTAATAACAGCAATTGTTCAGGGCATGTTTATGGACCAGTCTGCAAACAGGAAACTCTACTTCCTGAAATGTGATGGGAGTTGAATGATACTGAATGGATAAGATGAAAATTTGTGAGTTAAGTATTCTTTAAGATCTTTGGCTGAAATTTTTTTTTTTAATGGGAAGAGGAAGGAGACAGTACAAGTTAGTGAGTGAAAGCAGCTTCCATTTCACAGAAACCCAACATCAATCTTTTTAAAAAGCTGAACAAGCCCTAGAGTGTCTTTATTAAGTTATAGTTTAGGATAATGGCATTTACCAGCCAACCTATTTGAAATCATCCAGAAGAGTGAGCTGAATTGTTTTTTTTAAAGGCAGGAGAGCCGGCTGGTGTGGCTCAATTGGTTGGTCGTTGTCCCATGCACCGAGAGGTTGCCTGTTCTATTCCAGGTCAAGGCACATCCCAAGTGGAGGGAGTTGCCGGGGAGGGCAGGAGGCAGCCAATCAATGTTTCACTTTCACACCGATGTTTCTTTCTCTCTTTCCCTCCCTTCCTCTCTCTCTAAAGTTCAATAAAATTAGTTTTTTAAATAAAAGGCAGAAGAGAGTATGTTTATTTGCATTTTTTGGTGTTTAAGTGACTCCAAGGGTTGGCAAGAGCAGGCCTTGTTTCTTTACATTCTCAAACTTCCAGAAAGTAAACCATTTAGCCACAAGACTAGCAGAAACAGATATCGAGAGATAATATGGAAAAAGAAACGGCAGATCTCTCAGGTCACTTACAGAAGGTATGCCATGGACACCACTTTTAAATGCCCATGTGTACCCAAGTGAGGGTTGGAGTGGGAAAGTTTTCAGATGCCTATGTCTGATTGGGAACTGTCGGTACCTACACTTCCCTCTTTCAGGGTATTTCTTCCCAGAGCACTATTGGATCACGATTTAACAGTGCTTTGCATTCTCCTCTAGAATACTTTTCTGCTCTCATGATGATACGCATCCTGGTTGCAGTAATTTGGGCTGCATACAGCTTTGCAGTGAGTGATTTTGCTGCTTTAATTAAATACAGTTTCCCCTTCCCTCCTTTTCTTCTCCCTAGGCAAGGAGAGCCTCATCACTGACAGTGGAAAGCTGTATGCCCTTGATGTCCTGCTGACTCGGCTGAAGTCTCAAGGACATAGGGTCCTTATCTACTCCCAGATGACCAGAATGATAGATCTACTGGAGGTAGGAGAAGGAACCTTGGCAATCTAGGACACCTTGTAGGAATCAGATATCTATGACTAATACTACTCCTGCTTAATGGGAGCTCAAAAATTGGTGATTTTACTGTCTGTAAAAGAGGAGAAGCAACTCCTGGCAGATGTGAGAGTATGCAAAGGATTTCTGCTTACTTCTTTATTCCAATGAAATAGAACACCGCCTACTCCCTTCCTTTACTAGGGAAAAAATTCCCTAATTTTAAAGTACATCAGAGCCTAGGAATTTCTTGAAAAGTCCTCTGAAATTGTATATAGAAAATAAGATTTGTGATTTTTTCTTCAGGTAAAAAAATAGAAAGCGGCTATTCATCCTGAATTATATAATGGTTCTCAACTTGACTACATATTGCAATCTCTTGGGGAACCTTTAACAAATACTGATGTTCTGGTTCCATCCCCAGAGATTTTTATTTTATAAGTTTGGAATGTGACCTAGGCATCAGGACATTTAAAAGCTCCTAAGGTGCCCGGCTGGCGTGGCTCAGTGGTTGGACATTGACCTATGAACCAGAGGTCACAGTTTGATTCTTGGTCATACCCGGGTTTTGGTTCAATCCCTGTTGGGGCATGTGCAGGAGGCAACCAATCAATGTTTCTTTCTCACATAAATGTTTCTTTCCCTTTTCCACTCTCTAAATATTAACTTTTAAAATGTATAAATGCGCCCTGCAGGCATGGCTCAGTGGATCAGCATCAACCTAGGAGGTCACAGTTAGATTCCCAGTCAGGGCACATGCCTGAGTTTCGGACTTGATCCCCAGTGGTGGAGGAGGGGCGTGCAGGAGGCAGCTGATCAATGATTCTCTCTCGTCATTAATGTTTCTATCTCTCTCTCCCTCTCCCTTCCTCTCTGAAATTAATAGCCCCAACCGATTTGGCCCAGTGGATAGAGTGTCGGCCTGCAGACTGAAAGGTCCCAGGTTCGATCCCGGTCAAGGGCATGTACCTTGGTTGCGGGCACATCCCCAGTAGGAGGTGTGCAGGAGGCAGTTGATTGATGTTTCTCTCCCATCAATGTTTCTAACTCTCTATCCCTCTCCCTTCCTCTCTGTAAAAAATCAATAAAATATATATTTTTTTAAATGAATAAAAATAATATTTTTAAAATAAGAAAAAGCTCCTAAGGTGATTCTAATATGCAATTGAGGTTGACAACCACTAGGTTATGGTGAAAGATATAGTTGTCTTATTTTGCAAGGCAGCTTTTATTTCTCTAGTTACTTGTCTGATGACATTCTGTCTATTTTCTTGTTGTCTGAGTAGTCACTTGTTACTTGAGGAAGGGAAATCATGGACATTGAAACAGGAAAGTGAATGTGAGGAAAAATAATCACAAACCATTAGAGTAAATCCTTGGTGGAAGAATGTTGGAAAGCCACTTGTGGAGAGGCTAATGCATCTGGATATCAGTATTGTATAAATATTCTCATGTTTTTCCATGGAGGTTTTATATATCTAAGGCTTTCTGTTCTAACCTGCTACTCCAGGGGATATTTGATAATAAGTGGCAATTGGGCCATGATTATCCCTATCTTGGAATAAGAAAGTAGGGATCATATTTTTATATTAGTACAGAAGGATGAAAGGTAGCAGTAGGGAATAATTTTTAGGTTCTTTGGGAGGCAAGGCTGGCTTGTTGAATTTTGCAATGAGCTTATTTGAATTTGGGAGCAGGCTCTTTTTTTAATAATCTGGCAATTTTTTTAACGAGATATCAATGATATTCGAGGTCAATTTACAATTTAATCACTATATCTTATATTTAATACTAGAGGCCCGGTGCATGGATTTGTGCACGGCTGGGGTCCTTCAGCCTGGCCTGCACCGCTCGCAATCCAGACCCCTTGGGTAATGTCAGACTGCCGGTTTCAGCCCGATCCCCACAGGCCAGGCTGAGGGACCCCACCGGTGCACATGTGCACCAAGCCTCTAGTATGCATATAGATCTTTGATTAATCTCTTTCCATCCTCCCCCCTTCCCTCTGAGATTCATCAGTGTGTTCCATGTTTTCATGCCTATGCGTTGAGCATCTTCCCCCTGGTGGTCAGTATGCATCATAGCTACTGGTCAAATAGTCACTTAGGCTTTTATATATTTAATGTAATGTTTAGCCCCAGAATCCTGTCAGCAAACCAAACTTTCTGGTTTGTATAAGTAGGTTAACCATTTCTAAATGATGGAGAATGCTTATCTAATCTAATAAAAACATAATATTAAAATTGACCATTTCTTTGGGACACCTAAGCCACGCCCACCAGCCAATCAGAGTGACTGTATGCAAATTAACCCAGCCAAGATGGAGGCCGGCAGTCACGGAGCTGAATAAACAGGCAGCTTCCTTTGCAGCAGGAGTAAAACTGTTTGCCGGCCACCTGGGAACAACATATTTGCAACATTGTCTCAATTATAGAAGCCTTGAGCTGAAGCAGACAGGAGGCTTCATTACCTGCCTAGGTCTCAGCTTAAAGGAATAGTGTATCAATTATAGAAGATAAATAAACCCCAGAAACCTGCTTCTAGCCAGCCTTGCTGGGACATTGGGTCAGTGGGAGCTGTGGGCAGCCTGAAAGCCTGAAAACAGCCCTCAGTCTGTCACCCAGGCTGGCCACACCCCAGTGGGGTGAGGGATCCCTCTGGGGGCTGGCCAGGTACCCCAGTAGGGACCCAAAACCTGAAGGGACCCAAAACCTGAAACGGCCCTCAGCCCGTCACCCAAGCTGGCCACACCCCAATGGGGTCAGGGTTCACACTGGGGGGCTTGGCCAGCCTGCAAACAGCCATAAGCCCCTCACCCAGGCTGACCAGGCATGCCAGCAGGTGGACATCCCCAGAGGGGTTCCAGACTGCGAGAGGGCACAGGTCGGGCTGAGGGACCTCCCAAGTGTACAAATTTTTGTGCACCGGGCCCCTAGTGTGACTGTAAGAGAGGCGATTAAGCCATTGTGTTTGATGTAAATCTTGACTGTATTAAAGATCCTAATAGCAGAGGGAATATGGTAATTGACCCTCATGCCGTCGCAAAGATGGTGGCACCCACAGCCAATAAGGAGGGAATATGGTAATTGACTGCCCCACCCTAAAAAATGGCGGTGCCCATAGCCACAAGATGCCCAGCAGGGGAGGGCAGTTAGGGGCGACCAGGCCTACAGGGGAGAGCAGTTGGGGGTGACCAGGCCTGCAGGCGAGGGCAGTTAGGGGAGACAGTACCTGCAGGGGAGGGCAGTTGGGGGAAGGGGCAGGCAGGCAGGTGAGTGATTAGGAGCCAGCAGTCCTGGATTGTGAGAGGGATGTCTGACTGCCGTTTCCAAAGGGTCCCAGATTGAAGAGGGTGCAGGCTGGGCTGAGGAACAACCCCTCCCCCACACCAACACCCAGTGCACGGATTTCATGCACCAGGCCTCTAATTTAAAATAAAAGGACTGCTGACATCTTTAATGTTCTGTTCAAAGCAGATGATGCCAACAGCCAAAACAATGAGTTAACTTTCCTTCAGTGGGACTCTTTTTAGATAAAGTGCATGTGGACCTTGCCTTAGAGTCAGGGAAGTATAGATGAAATAGTGATCTTACTTCTAAGAATTACAGAAAAGCAGTATGTTAAGGATTTTGTAAGGGAGATGATGATGTTTCTTAAGATTATATGAGTATATTATAGAGTCATAAAGGTTGATTCATATTAGAGGAAATTCTAGGAAAGTGGGTAAACCGCAAAAAATAAGCTAGCTCTGGTAGATGAAGGTGAGTGTGGGTGGTTTAAGTTTGATATAGTCCTACATTTTAGTTCGTTATCTTATGTATTGCACACTTCTAGTTCCTCGTAAATATTACTAAAATAAGTAAATCTAAGTATAACAGTGAATTTTGTTCAGGATGAGTGCTTTAAACCTTAGCCCTATAGTCACTTTCTATGTCTAATCCAGCAGGATTTTTGAAGGGGAGGTAAACTTGGTGGGTAGACTTTGCAAACAAGGCAGCATGAAGACCTTCTCTAAATGTAGTTGCATCTCTGTGAGGAATTCTGAATTAGGGAAAAGCAAATTCAAAGCTTGAATTTCATAACTGCTAACATTCTTTAGCCATGTGTGTAACATGCATCTAGGAGGCTAAAGCCAAAAATGTTGCTGCTGTTTGTATGTTTTTCTGAAAAACTAAAATGAAACTGTTGTCTAGATTTCTTTTTTTTTGACAGATAACTGTTTAGTTTTTATTTCATAATCATAAACTTAACTCTGCAATCCAGCTAGCCTGGGAAGGGGTAGGGAAATTATGGAACCCAATAAACTGTGAAGAGCACAAAGATTATAGAACATTCCAAGCAAATCAGGCTGAAGGGGTGCCCGGAATGATTCTGTGAAAGCAGGAACCTTTATAACCAAATCCTTTCTCCCCAGTGCTCAGAGCACGGAAGTTTTCTGCTATCTTTGGAACTTTGTCTGCAAACAGCTCAGAGATGTGGCCCAAGGGCTCGCCGTTGACGGCAATGTCGAAGAACACGATGGTTCACCAGGGCTGGTCACGGGCGGCTTCCGGGAGGCGGCGTCGCAAAGCCTGTTGTCTAGATTTCTTAATACTATTCTGTTCTTTCTCCTTCAATGTTAAATTTCCTAAAAGTTCGTTTATTTTTTTCTTTGGTCTATTTATTTAACATTTACCCAAATGAACCACATTCTGTATTCCAAGAGGTCAGTCCATAAATGAAATTTATTTTAGGGATGTAGAATTACAATGCTCGCAATGTTTAGTATATGTATTATCACTTATTGAAATGTAAATGTATTGTGGATCTTGGAACAGTCCACAATTAGGTCTACATTTCTTTTATTTTTTAATTGATTTTTTACAGAGAGGAAGGGAAGGGGGATAGAAAGTTAGAAACATTGATGAGAGAGAAACACTGATCAGCTGCCTTCTGCACACCTACTGAGGATGTGCCCGTAATCAAGGTACGTGCCCTTGACCGGAATCAAACCCGGGACCTTTCAGTCCGCAGGCCGATGCTCTATCCACTGAGCCAAACTGGCTAGGACAGGTCTACATTTCTTTATCTTTTCAGAGTAGTGTGGGTTTACTTTCATAATGGAATCTTTTGCTGTAAACATTTATTAGAGTCGTTTCAGCTTTAAAACTTAACTGGTGCATGAACCTAAGGGGCAGGTTTTAGAAAGGCCCTTCTATGTAGATACTTTCCCTTGAGTACCTATAACCTTTTCTTTAAAGAAATACCTTGACCCTTACTTTGTGTATTATGGTTTTTATTTTTGGTGTTTGGTGTCTGTGTTTTTTTAACTTTTTTTTTTTTTTCCAGAATTCTCTTTTTCCCTTGACATCCTGGACCTTGTATGTCAAAGAGGAACAAAGAGCTTTCAATAGAGCCAGAGTTAGAAACTCAGAGGGGCATTGGCGCTCTGTTGTGGAGCATGTCAGCATCTTTTTCATACAGCAGCCTGTTGGGGCTTTTTGGCTATCTATTTCTGGGACTCACAAAAACCAGAAGAAAATAAATGTTCACATATTTCTGTGTAGCCAGGTTTCCATTTTGTGAGCAATACTAGATCTAGGCACTTACTATTTGCTCAGTATTTCCTAAAGTGATCGATAGCCTCCTTCTCTTAGGCAAAAGTCTGACTTTAATTTAAATTTCTTATGAATGTATCAGATCTTCTTCCAAATAGAATTCTATATTCTGAAATGTTTTATCCTTCCCAGTGGTATCCAAATAATATTTCTGGATAGGGGATATAAAAAGAGACTGCTTAATTTCCAGGGCCAAGAATTTTTAGTGTGCCATGGGCAGAAGTCAAGGACATAAATAGGGGAGCATATGATAGATTTACTGAGTCGCCTGTGGGGCCTTGGCTGGTGGGGGTATTGTGGAAGCAGGCATAGGCCCTGTGCAATTGGGATGGTGGTGTCCAACTTTATGTCAGACAAAACTTTTCATACTACCTTCATTTTTACTCTAGTTTGGGATGTTGCAGAGAGCTTTTAATTCTCTACAGATGACTTACATTATCTCTGGGTCATCTCTTTTGATATTAATTCCTGATGCATCAAGTAACTGAGTCTGTAGTTTAAGGAAATAAGCCTCAGTATTTTCTGTGAAATACGACAAAGGTACTTGGAAAGGTTCAGCCAACTGATGCATGTATGTGGTGAGATTGCTAAGGACTAAACCCAGACAAATCTTGAATTGCACCAATATATGAAGAAAGTACAACACAGAATTAAGTCCAGATAATCTGTAAATAATAATGACATTTGAGACATTGGGTTGTATAATTTGCCCAGTCAGCAAGTACCTCACTAGAGTAGGATTCATTCTGAACAGACATTCTGTAATTTATGAGCTGGCTTCTCTTAGAACTTCAAGTTATCTTTGGAAACTGTGATTCTGAACATACCGGAAAGCTGGGTATTCTAAAACTGTCCGTGGAAGATAAAGCAAATTGCGATCACTGTTGACTAGCATTTTCATTAGGTCTTAAGCATTTGGGAAGGACATGTGTCAGCTTACAATCATCCTATATCCTGTTTAGTTCACTTTTTCATGCCCACTGTGAGGAAGGCATTGTACTAGGGCAGATGTAATTATCAGTTCACTATGGTCTTTGCTTGGAATGTATCTTGGGGTCGGAGGCAGAGGTGTGTGTGTGTGTGTGTGTGTGTGTGTGTGTGTGTGTGTGTGTCTGTGTCACAGACAGATAGCTCAAGTGTACCATGATCTGGTGCCAAAAATACTGAAGCATAAACATGGCTGAACATAACAGGAGGGATACATTTATTTCTAACTGCGTCACTTGAGGGAGGCTTTACATAGACAGTGACATCTGAACTGAACTTAAATAGAATTTCAGCCATCAGGGAGATGTACATTCCAGACTAAGGAAGCCAGGTATAAAAAGGCACAGAGATGGGAAGGTAGAAGACATTTGGGGGAGTAGTGCGCTGTGACTGGTGCATGGGGTATAGGAGAAAAGTATATAACACAATTAGTGTGAAAGCAGGTTGTTGGGCCCATGAATGCCTTGTGATTGGGTCTTGTTCTAAGGTTTCTGTATTAGACATAGGAGGGATGGCTGCCATATTTCATTCACTTGGAACAACTTACCTGGACAACAGAGAGGTTGTAATAGACATTGAGAGGAGCCTTACTTTTTGCTGGTGATAGACTCCAAAGATGTAAATGGACACGTCCAGGAAAATAGTTACACCACATCTGCAGGTTTGTGGATCATACTGAGTCTTTCCTCCCAAAACGTTTTATGAAAGTGAAATTGCATTAAAATGAACATCAGAGGTAACTTTGAAATGGAAAAGAAGCGTCCGAATGGAAGTTCATGTTACAGATATGTAAGCATTTTCCTTTATTTTTTCAAGTGCCCAATTATCCTTTCTTTATGATGACAGTGGATAAGGGTTATGGACAAAACATACTAAAAACCTTATGGGGCTGCTTCTCTCCTCCCACCCCCCATACCTCCTTTTCCTCCTAGTGGTGCTGTACTTCTGTTTCATTTAAGCAGTAGAGGGGTTAAACCAAAGGCTCTAGAACAAGCAGCGGTTTGACATGCTTGCAACAAGTCTACCTGAGTTCCAGTCCTAGCTTCATTACTGCCTATGCCACTTTAAAGATCTTTCTTAATATCTGTAAAATGGGAATAACAATAATAACACCTCCTTTTGAAGGCTATGGTGAGGATTAGATAAGCAAAACTAGGTAAAGTACATAGAATAGTGATTGTCACTTGGTAAATGCTGTATAAGTGTGAGCCATCATCATCACTACTACTTTAAGATGAACCTAGTCACTTAATGTTACACCATTGGGTATATTTAAGGAGTTAGAGCCACTTGCTGACACTTCAAATTATGAGGCTACTAATTGATGTGTCTCTCTCACATCAATGTTTCTCTCTCTGTCTCTCCCCCTCCATTCTACTCTCTCTAAAAAAAAAAAACAATGGAAAAATATCCTCAGGTGAGGATTAACAGCAAAAGTAGGACTTAGGGATATGATCCAGAACTAATCTGTCTTTTCAACTTGTACTCCAAGACACTGGTTTTCAAGCTTGTAAAGTAGGTTAGAGAGAATAAGAGACCTAGGTAGAGATTTGTAAGATTTTACTTGGAAAAAAAGCATTTCAGTGATTTAAAAACAGCATATGTTCCACAACAGTGTTTCCCAAACTTATGTGTATTTACAAGTCACACACTTTAAAATTAAAATGCAAATTCTGATTCACTAGGATGGGCATGCTCTGTTCTGCATTTCTAACACACTTCAGGTGTTGCCTGTACTCCTCATCTGAGGGCCATATTTGAAATAGGACAGTTCTGTAGGATTTTTTCTTAGCTGCTGATACAGAGCACCTGTTCCAGTCATCTTTGGAACTTTTTAAAAATAAACCTGTCCCACCCTGGCTGGGTGGCTTGGTTGATTGGAGCATTGTACTGTGCACCAAAAAGTTTAAGGTTTGATTCTTGGTCAGGACACATACGTAGGTTATGGTTCGAGCCCAAGTCTAGGCTTGTGCAGGAGACAACTGATCGATGTTTTTCTTTCACATTGATGTATCTCACTCTTTCTGTCTCTCTAAAAATCATAAAAACATATCCTTAGGTGAAGGTTTGAAAAGAAAAGAAATTTAAAAATAAACCAGTCCAGGTCCTAGCCCAGACCTATAGACTCAGAATCCCTGGGATGGGTCCATGCACAGGTATTTTTAATCCTGGTTGAGAATCACTACTCAAATGCCAAGAATACATTTTGTCCAAAGCCCTTTTGGCTTCTTCAGTAAATTAATTTATTTATTTCTTGCTAATCCTCACCTGAGGGTATTTTAGAGAGAGTGGAAAGGAGGTTGGTAAAAGGAGGAGGAAGAAGAGAGAAAGAGAGAGAAACATCCATGTGAGAGACAGACATCGGTTAGTTACCTCCCACACTTGCCCCAACCAGGGATGGAACCCACAACCTGGGCATGTACCCTGACTGGGACTCAAGCCTGCCACCTTTTGGCACACACAACAATGCTCCAATCAATTGAACCATACTGGCCAGGGCTAGATCAATTTTTAAAATAAAATTTCAAAAATTCTATGAGTACTTTGAAATCATTTATTAGAATTTGTGTTTTTATTTTAACAAAATAGAATTTAATTTGGACTAAGTCATTAGATGTTTTTAGGATCACTAAACTAAGAATGAGAGTGGGCACAGTTCTTAAAATTAACAGAAGAAATTAGACATTGTTTTCTAGATGAAACATTTGATTAAACATCTCTAAATAGCCTAGACTTTTATTTTTTAAATATATTTTTATTGATTTCAGAAAGGAAGGGAGAGAGAGATAGAAACATCAATGATGAGAGAGAATCATTGATTGGCTGCCTCCTACAACCCAGGCACATGACCTGACTAGTAATTGAATCATGACCTGGTCGATGGTCAACCATTGAGCCACACAAGCTGGGCAACAGCCTAGACTTTTGGAGAGAAAGAGTAACTTTGATATAGCCAGAATTTGTGAATAAAAGAAATATTAAATTTCTTTTCTTAGCTCAGTAGTAATCTTTTTTTAAAATACATATTTTTATTGATTTTAGGAAGAGAAAGGGATAGAGAGATAGAAACATCAATGATGAGAGAGAATCACTGATCAGCTGCCTCCTTCACATCCCTCACTGCTGATCAAGCCTGCAACCAGGACATGTGTCCTGATAGGGAATCGAACCGTGACCTCCTGGTTCATAGGTTGATGTTCAACCACTGAGCCACGCCAGTGGGGCTCTGCCCCTCTTTGATTACCAAAATCCTTACAGAACTACCTGGAGACAGATAGAAATAGAAATAGTAAATATATATATATATATATATATATATATATATATATATATTTATTTATTTATTTATTTATTTATTTATTTATTTATATTTATTATATATATATTTATTTATTCATTCTATATAATAAAAGGGTAATGTGCAAATCGACCAAATGGCGGAGAGATCGGTCACCATGATGCACACTGACCACCAGGGTTTAGATGCTCAACGCAGGAGCTGCCCCCTAGTGGTCAGTGTGCTCCTACAAGGGGAGCGCTGCTCAGCCAGGCTGACGGCTGGTGAGCACAGCGTTGGTGGCGAGAGCCTCTCCTGCCTCCACACAACACTAATGTCCACGCTGCCCAACTGCAGCTTAGGCCTGCTCCTTGCCATTTTGGTTTGGAGATTTCATTTTGTTTATTTTTTTGTTTTTCCTGAAACCTACAAAAACCTAGAGAAATAAGATTAGTTTCCAAGTTGATATTGAGAGTGGTTGTAGTCTTCAGGTTACCCTAGATTTTTACATGATGGCAATAAACTCATTTAAAAATTAAATTCCCATGCTTTTGAGATTTGTTTCTCCTCATTCTGGATATAGTGACTTGCTCACAGTATGGATGAGGTAGAAAGTGAGTAGATGCTTGTGGGAATTGGAATACAGTAATTTTCATCAGACTGATTGTATCTATTTACTCTTGATTGGCAGGAATATATGGTTTACAGGAAGCATACCTATATGAGGCTTGATGGCTCATCCAAGATCTCGGAGAGGCGGGACATGGTTGCTGATTTTCAGAACAGGTAATTTTAATAGGAATTATAAAATCCTCATTTGGTTTTTCTCTAGAGCTTCAGATGATGAGTTTTAAAAAAATACCAATACATTTCATATTATTAAGTGATCATGATAGTTCCTGCCATTTTAAGAGGTAGCTAAATCTGCTTATAGCAGTTCAGATCTGTGTGTCTGTGAGAGAGAAAAAAAAACGAATACTTGGTAATTTTTGTGTTTGAAATCTGCTTTCTTACCAAATCAGTGCCTGTTTCTTTAGGCAATAAAATAAATGATATCTGAGTATGAACCAAGACCTTCCTTATGTGGATAATATGTATGTAGAAAAATGTTGCTAAATGTTGACAGTGGCTATCTTCAGGTATTAACTTATAGTTAGTCTTAGTTCATTTTTGCTTCCCTGTTTCACTTTGTATGAGTTAAAAAGAAAACCTTTTTCCTGCTTTCCCTCTAGCATTGTAGTACAGTGCAGTACGACAACTTGCAGTAGTCTGTAATCTATTCAGCTGGCAGCTCTCAGTTACAGTACTTCTCCTACCTGATAATGAGCCTATGAAATTTCAAATGCTGCCTGCTGGATGCTGATGGCTTACAAGGCCATAATTATCCTAAGTGCAGGTTCTCATTGTAATAAGCAGAGTCTGGTTACTGCTCTCTCCAAGGAGAAAGCCAAGGTCTGCTAGTGACAGGTTTGCTGAACTCCACCCTTAATTTTCTTCCTTAAACCTGAAGAGCTAAAGAATAAGAGTAGATCTTATTATTCTATAAATCAGAACATTCTGAATTTTTGGCCTTTAATTGTGTAGTCTGTTACTATTTTACTTTTGAGTTCTTGGGAAGAAAATTAAGCACATAGCTATTTGTATTTAGGTTACAATTGTTTTAATTTATTTCCTTTTTAATGCATAGTTTACTTCAAATGTAAAATAATTTTGCATAAACCAAATCCATAGTTCAACATAGAATGTTCTCTGAAAGTTTTTGCTATTGCACAATCCTTTACAATAGAGCATAGGTAAGGAAATACATCCTGACATTTTGATTTACAGTGTATATTCAGGCCACTAACTTTTAAATTACAACATTGCATCTGAATTTAGGAGGCTGTTTGACTAACGATGGAAGGGAAGATCTACTTTGTACCTATTTCAATTTGTTAGATGGATGCAAATATGTACATGGCCTAACCTAGCTTCTCACCTAGAAGAATCTATCAGCAGATTTTTAAATTTGAGACATGTATAAGCATAATAGTGCCTCCTATTCTCACTATATTGTTATAAATCGCCCCCCCCCCCAAAAAAAGTTTACCAGATCTTCATCTTTTCATGATTCTGAAATAAAATGAATCATATTTTACTTTCTCCTTACTTACTCCAACTTAAGAGCTCTAATAGACAAGAATCCTATATAATAAAGAGGGAATATGCAAATTGACCATCACTCTGGTCAATTTGCACCCACAGCTGAGGCTAAGTGCCCATAATGAGCCTTAAGGAGCAATCAGCAGGGATCTGAGGCTGCATGCCCACCCACCTCCTGCATGGGGCTTGACAGGGGACCTCAGATCATGTCTTCCACCCGCAGGGCTTGACAGGAGACCTTAGGCTGCTCCCCCCACCCTGGCACCAGGCCAGAGGAACTCAGGCTGCACCCTCTTCCCTGGTGCCAGGCCAGAGGACCTCAAGCCATGCCCCCCACCCCAGCACCAGGCCAGGGGACCAGGCTGGGGGATCACAGGCCACTCCCTCCACCCAGCAGGGCTTGATGGGGGACCTCAGGCTGTGCCCTCCTGCCCTGGCACCTGGGGGACCTGAGGCTGCACCCCCCCCCCACCTGGCAGGGCTTGACAGGGTGGGTCCAGCCGGGTCTGGATCTAGCCCAATGAAGGGGGGCCATCCAGGTTTGAGTCTTGAGCAATTTTGAGGTGCACGTGGGTGTTTGAAGATTTGACTCTGGGTTCCATGGTGCACCCCCGACTCTGACAGGAGGAAGATTTTCATATACGTTTTACTAATTTTCTTTAATCTCTGACACTTCTATTATAGAGAAAGGGCAAATAGCAATATTAAAATATTTCCTCTAATTAATCCCCTTTTAATGTGCACGAATTTCGTGCACTGGGTCACTAGTCTTACATATAAGATCTATAGACTATGTTTTCTCCAGTGTGCCTTTAATTTCTCCAGGCATACCAACCCCTCTGTGGTATGGGCACATTGTTATGAGGTGGCATGAGTTGTGTGTTAGAAGAAACTCCATTAAGTAATGAGTATTTCACCTACAACTATTTGTGTTTATTTTTCACTAACATGTTTGATATTATACATTTGAGGATCTCGTTAACAGCAAAGCTATTACTTTCCAGTTACAATTGGCATTGTTATATCTAATCTAATAAAAGAGTAATATTGAAATTAACCATTTCTCCAGGACGCCTAAGCCACACCCACCAGCCAATCAGCAGCTGTATGCAAATTAACCCAGCCAGCAAGCCACAGAGCTAGAGCAAACAGGAGGCTTCTGTTGCACCAGGAGTAAACTGTCTGCCTAGGCTGGGTTATTAAGGCAACATTGTTTCAATTATAGAAGCCACGGAGCTGAGGCAAACAGGAGGGTTCGTTACCTGCCTATGTCTGGCTTAAAGCAACAGTGTTTCAATTATAGAAGATAAATAAACCCCAGAAACCTGCTTCCAGTCAGCCTTGAAAGGACTCGAACCCTGAAGGGACTGTGGGCAGCCTGAAAATGCCCTTCAGCTCCTCACCCAGGCTGCCCAGGCACCCAAGTAGGAACCCGAACCCTGAAGGGACTGTGGGAAGCCTGCAAACAGCCATCAGCCCCTCACCCAGGTTAGCCAGGCACGCCAGCAGGTGGACATTCCCGAAGGGGTCCCAGACTGCGAGAGAGCACAGGCCGGGCTGAGGGACCTCCCAAGTGCACAAATTTTTGTGAACCAGGCCCCTAGACTTACAATAAAACTAGTGTAAGAGTGCATCAATTCGTGCACACATTGAAAGAAAATTAAATAGATGAACTATTTTATTATTGCTGTTCGCCCTTTCTCTATAGTAGAAATGTCAACCAAATTGACAATGATGAATGGAAACACCCACATGTGATTGGTGCCAATGAGAGCTTTATATGTATCACGCATTCACAAGTCAACTTAGCTTTTTATATGTATACTAGAGGCTCAGTACATGAAATTTATGCACGGGCAGGGGGCCCCTAAGCCCAGCCTGCACCCTCTCCAATCTGGAACCCCTCAGGGGATGTCTAGCTACCTCTTGCAGTCCGGGACCACTGACTCCTAACTGCTCACCTGCCTGCCTGCCTGATCACCCCTAATCCCTCACCTGCCTGCATGATCACTTGTAACCACCTCTGCCTGCCTGATCGCCCCTAACCACCTCTGCCTGTCTACCTGGTAGCCCCTAGCTGCTCCCCTGCTGGCCTAATTGCCCCTAACTGCCTCTGCCTCACCCCGCACCCAAGACCCGGGCTTCCCTCCCCCTAGCTGGCTGTAGGCACCCAGGACCCGGGCCAGCTTCACCCAGGCTGACTGTAGCCGCAGGGGATCGTGCGTCATGGCTTTCCCCAGGCCATAGTCACAGGCACCCAAGACCGCAGGGCAGATGGCTTGTCCCTCTCCCAGGCCACAGGTGCAGATGCAGCTGCTGATGCTCGGGACCGCAAGGAGGTGGCTTGTCCCTTTCCTGAGCTGCAGCCTGATTAGTCCTCATTCCTCTCTCGCAAGCTCATTTGTGCCTGGCTGGTTCCCAGTCCTTTCTCCCCAGTGTTGAGTATGTGAACCATTAAGGCAGCAGTTCTCAACCTGTGAGTTGTGACCCGTTTGGCAGTTGAATGACCCTTTCACAGGGGTCGCCTAAGTCCATCCTGTATATCAAATATATACATTACAATTCATAACAATATCAACGTTACAGTTATGAAGTAGCAACGAAAATAATTTTATGGTTGGGTCACAACATGAGGAACTGTATTTAAAGGTCCAGAAGGTTGAGAACCACTGCATTAAGGTGTGAGGGTATGATAATTATTTGCATACTAGGGGCGCGGTGCACAAAAATTTGTGCACTCGGGGTGGAGGGAGTCCCTCAGCCCGGCCTGTGCCCTCTCACAGTCTGGGACCCCTCAGTGGATGTCCTATGATGGCCCCAGTCTGCCAGGCGCCTTTTGTGTGTGTATGTGTGTATGTGTGTGTGTGTGTCACCACTGGGGACCTGCCCCCAGCCGCATCTGAGGCTCGGAGCAGTCCTCCTGTGTGTGTCTACCTGCTGGGGGCCTGCCCCCAGGCACACCATGGAGGCTTGGAGCAGGCACCCCCTCTATGTTGATCTCTCAGACTCTTGCCCTCCCCTGCATGTTGTTCTCTTTTTTGAGCTGTGACCCTGGCTGGGTGCGGCCTGCCTCCCAAGCTTGCCTACTGCCCATCTTCCTCCAGCCACCAGAAAGCAGGGAAAACCCCCCTCGTGGTCAGGCCAGTCTTTTCCTGCTCCCTGATCCTCGGAAGGGACCTGGGAAGCCGCCAAGCAGGCCGCCAACTCTTTCCCACTCACCCGTCCCCTGCTGCCTTCCTTTCCCACTTCCCG